>JAKNSH010246237.1:0-21657 GCA_027790015.1 Cymbopogon flexuosus
GCGATGGTGACCCGATCGTGGGCATGGAGGGCGACTGGCCGCGACCTCAGGAGGAGCGCCCACATCCTCAGCTGCGCTGCGACGGTGAAGACGAAGAAGCCGGCGACCGCTGGGATCCTGAATAGCAAGAAGCCGGCCAGCGCGTCCTCCAAGGAGTCTGAGACTGAGATACCCATACCGGAGGGTGCGGGTAAGGGCAAGATCCTGGAGCCGAGCGAGCTTCTGAAGCTGAAGAAAGATGCTTACGCGGCGCAAGGCCTCTGGCAGGAGAGGGATGACCCGGGGGCGCTGGAGCGCTGGATACAGGCGGAGAAGGAGGCCAAGGCGGCGGAGGCGGCCAAGACGGCGGAGGAGGCCCAGTCCGAGCCGCCGAAGAAGAGGAAGAAGCTGGTCATGAGGAGGCTGCCAGACAGTCTGATCACTGTGATGAAGACGCATTCCTACTTTCTTAAGCCTATCCCCGACCAAGAGTTGGAAAGGATGGACAAGATGTGCTATGGGTACGCCGAAACGTACCGCATGAGGAAATTCATGGACGATAAGATGTATGCATACGAGCAAGCTCTCATCAACCAGTACGACATCATGGGCTATGCAGAGGACGTAGAGGAGGTCACCGATGACGAGCAGGAGTAGAGTAGGTCGCCGATGACGGGCAGGAGGAGCTTAGGGTGTTGGCTTAATAGCTAACCAAGTCAAAAAAAAAAAAAAAAGTCAATGTGTCAGCGTTTTGATTAATCTACTCCTGTGTCCTACATGTGCTGCAATTAATTTGCTTCTAGAGGAATGAATTATAATTCTATTTTTCTTGTTATATTATGTGATGTGATCCAACAAAACGTTAATTATGTGGCCTTTTGCCGACCCCTAGGATAACTTTAAGCATAAATCTTCCGGACTGGTCGTCCCAGCTCCGGTACTCGGGGATTATAGAGTTGTTTTGCTACGTGCAGGTACGGAACCAACGATTTTAATTGAGAGGGACCGGATAAATACGATGACACCTCTAATTGTGCTAGATATTTAGACTCAATATACAATGTTTCTCCACATGTACTTTAGCATTCAAAACAAAACAAAAAAATCATAATATATAATATGATAAAAAATGGGTGAATTAATGTTTTCATTTGCTAGAAATTAACATATTTATAAAAGTACTAATAATAGATTTGCATGCATTTGGGTGGGGGTGGCATGGCCCCGCCATCCCTAGTTCGGTCAATGACGCACACATAACAACAGTAACGCTACCCCTAAGATACATATTCTAAGGCACTCACAATGCATACTATACTATAGAGTCTAATTCTATTTATTAGCCTCATATTTATTATAATTTGTTGATGTGGCAATATATTTATTGAAGAGAGAAGGAGAAAAATAAAGATTTCAAGTCTTATTTACACTCCAAGTCTATGATATATTCGAGATAATAAATGTGTTAGACTCTGAATTGTTAGTACCCTTATATTCTTATATACGTTTAACTATTTTACTGGCATTAAACAAGTATAAACAAAACTCCTTCATTTCTACTCCACTGTATGAAATTTTGACAACTCATTCATGAGAAAAAGGTAATTTATTGAGAAACATCATGTTACTTTTAGTTTTACCAAAATGAAAGCAAAAGACTTTTTGTAAAGTTTTTGTTCGTATAATCTATTTTGAATAATAGTTTATTGCTAGAGTGACAGCTCTGTCTCAATTTTAATACTGATTTTAAGCAATATATGGATATGTATTTATGAATTGAGTCGGTTTAGATTCACTATGTATCAAAAAAAAGTTTTTAGAGCATGTACGTGTCGCACGTGCATGTTTGCTAGTTCACGAGAAAAAGGTAATTTATTCAGAAACATCACGTTACTTTTAGTTTTACCAAAATAAAAGCAAAAGATTTTTTAAATGCTCCCAAATTGTATTATATATAAGGAATAAAAGGGATTCGAGTTAAAGTCGGACCGAGAATCAGTTCGGCGTTGGGCCTTCCGATTCCAATTCAAATCAGGCCGGGTCTTAATAAATATAGGAGTACGTGGGCTCTCTCCATTGTCCCCTGAATTCCTGCCTGCCCTCGTACGTACAGTTGCTCTGCTCCACCATCAGCCACCGAGAACCTGGCTAGGTCCATCGCCGGCGATGAGGGCTACTGCGCCAAGGCGTTCGGCGATGGTTACCCGATCGTGGGCATGGAGATGGAGGAACGCCCGCATCCTCAGCTGCGCTGCGACGGTGAAGACGAAGAAGCCGGCGACCGCGACGGTGAAGACGAAGAAGCCGGCCAGCGCGTCGGAGGGGGCGGGCAAGGGCAAGATCCTAGAGCCGAGCGAGCTCTGGAAGCTGAAGAAAGATGCTTTCGAGGCCAAGGACCTGTGGAAGGAGAGGGATGACCCG
Source organism: Cymbopogon flexuosus (assembly GCA_027790015.1). NCBI lineage: Eukaryota > Viridiplantae > Streptophyta > Magnoliopsida > Poales > Poaceae > Cymbopogon > Cymbopogon flexuosus. The sequence continues at coordinate 2,401 of JAKNSH010246237.1, forward strand.
GGGGCGCTGGAGCGCTGGAAGGCGGAGGAGGAGGCCAAGGCGGCGGTGGAGAAGGTCCTGCCGCCCAAGAAGAGGAAGAGGCTGGTCACGAGGAGGCTGCCAGAGGCGCTGATCTATTTGATGAAGACGCAGCCCTACCTGATTAAGCCTCTCTCCGCCCAAGAGTTGGCTGAGATTGAAAAACGAAGCTACGGCTACACTGAAACGTACCTCATGAGGAAATTCATCGACGATAAGATGTATGCGTACGAGCAGGCTCTCATGAACCAGTACGACATCATGGACTATGCAGAGGACGTATCGGAGGCCAGCGATGATGACGAGCAATCTTTGGCAAACTGACAACTCAAGAAAAGTTGCTCCATCGTTTCTTCTACTGGTTCTTGACATAAAGCAGTCCTGTATCTATGTTGCCATATCTATGTCCTGCTGTATTATATATCAAACTGCTACTGGTTATCCTATCTATTTTGTCATTTCTATGTACCTTGCTGTGGTTCTTATCTGCGCTAAATGTACTGCTCACTTGACCGATCAAGTGTTCCAAACTGTCCTTGCTAATTTGTTCACCCTGCCACCTCAATCCGCATTTGATCTTTCCAATGATATTGAGAAGGAAAACAGAATCATTCCTCAAAAACTTAGGAAGATTTTCACTGCCTGTCAGAATTCTAGCAATATTCTGAATTGTTGGTGAACCTTTTGCTGGCCTGAAAAATAAATATATTATTAGAAAATCATTCATAATTAATTATCTGATGTTTGTGCTGAACTGCATGCTAACGGAAAGAATATCAACATTATATCAGTCTCAATCTCATCAGATTCGTCAGGAAAACATACAATTTCGTCAAGCAGTGTAGGCTAAGCAACTGCAAATATCTCTCTTTCAGTTCGCGTCTCATTCTCATAAGATTGCAGAACTGATGCTGTCATCTCAACCAATTTCCTTATTGGCTGGAAGCTTAAGTCATCACAGTGAAGCATCTTCTTGCCAATTCTTGCCAATGCTATTCAGGAAAAGTTTCACTGCCTGTCAAAATTCTAGCAGTATTCTGAATGGTTGGTGAAGTTTTTGCTGTCCAGAAAATTAATGTTGGTGAATTTTTCGTCGTTGCAGCGCGTGTGCTCGGAAGGTCGCGATCGAGTCACAGCAGTTCATCACAAACAAACCCAGCAAGGAAGCGAAGCGAAAGAGGCCGCCGACCGCGTATACATATGGCCCAAAACCGGACGCGCCGTCCGCAATTGGACTCGAAATCGAATTGAAACTGGGTCAGCCTTTTTCGGGCGTTGGGCCTTCCGAGTCCAATTCCGATTCCAAGACATCCGGCCCGGCCGGGTCCTAATAAATACGTGGGCTCACCTCCCCTGAATTCCTGCTCCACCCACTTCCAGGCTCCAGCGTATCTGTTCGAGAGTGAGAACCTGTCCATCGCCGGCGATGAGGGCCACGGCGCCAAGGCGTTTTGCGATGGTGACCCGATCGTGGGCATGGAGGGCCACTTACCGCGACCTCAGAAGGAGCGCCCGCATCCTCAGCTGCGCTGCGACGATGAAGACGAAGAAGCCGGCGACCGCGACGGTGAAGACGAAGAAACCGGCGGGCGCGTCGGAGGGGGCGGGGAAGGGCAAGATCCTAGAGCCGAGCGAGCTCTGGAAGCTGAAGAAAGATGCTTACGAGGCGAAGGGCCTCTGGAAGGAGAGGGATGACCCGGGGGCGCTGGAGCGCTGGATACAGGCGGACAAGGACAAGGCGGCGGCGGAGGCCCAGCCGCAGCGCCGCAACCGCAGCCGCCGAAGAAGAGGAAGAGGCTGGTCATTACGAGGGTGCCAGAAACGCTGATCGATGTGATCAAGACGCAGTCCTACCTGATCAAGCCTATCTCCGCCGAAAAGTTGGCCGAGATTGAAAAACGAAGCTACGGCCTACGGCTACACCGAAACGTACCTCATGAGGAAATTCATGGACGATAAGATGTATGCATACGAGCAGGCTCTCATGAACCAGTACAACATCCTGGGCTATGCAGAGGACGTAGAAGAGGTCACCGATGACGAGCAGGAGGAGCTTGCTTAGGGTGTTAGTATCTTAACAAGTCGATGTATCAGTGTTGTTTTTTTTGGGGCCAATGTATCAGTCAGTGTTGTTATCCTTTCTATGTCCTGTTGTGTTATCAAACCTGCTACTGATGTTGCCAAAACCTTGCGAGTGATGCAATTGTCTGTACCTTGATGTGGTTCTTACCTGCGGTAAATGTACTGCTCACTTGACTGATCAAGTGTTCCAGTCCTTGCTAATTTGTTGATCTTCTTCCAATGTATCTCATATTTTTTTATGGTATTGTATTACTGTTTCAGGAGCACATATACAATTCAATGAACTGACCTATAGCTTGCTAAATGTTACTGTGACGATTTTCTCTATATATAGGGTATTGTTTACTCAGGCACACTGCCCCTGAATTGTTTCACGAAAATACTTTAACAACATAGCAGTCTGAAGACCATTAAGAAGAAGCTGAACTGCAAACCTCCTGACATGATTATGGAATTTGCTGTGGAAGATCCTGATGAGTACAGCAGCAATGAATGCAAGAAAATCCTGAAGTTGGGCAACGACTCAAGCTCAAGGACCCCAAGGAGTCGTTCAAGGAGCTGACCGACTGGTGGGAAAAGGCTAACATGGAGAAGTGTCAGGCTCAAGCAAGCAGGCATGCATGTGTGACAAGACGGTGTGCACAAGATCAAGCTCCGCGACAAGGTAGGCCAGGACAACGAGGTACTGGGCTTCTTGTGAAAGCTTTTCATACAAACCATGGATGAGAGCATGAAACAATTAATGCTAATTGATCAATGTTTGTTCGTTGATCAATGATTTTGTTTGATGATGCAGTGGAAACAACAGAGCGAGGAGTTGAAGTACACGGTGAGGCTGATTTTGGATGGCTGATGGGGAATGTCATAACCATCAAAAATACCAGAGGCAACTTCTGAGCTCCGGGGTTAAAACGAGCCCAATTTCTCTGCACTTGCTCTGATAGGTGACTGACAGTTCTCGCGGATGCTACATCAGAGTGAAGACTTGTTACTCAACCACCCAAAAAAAAAAAAAAAAAATCCAACCTTCAGTAGAAAAAAGACTGCGCAACATGGTTACTCCCCTTGATGTTTAGTTACGTCGGTGTCTGGTGTACCCCTTGATGTTTAGTTACGCGTCGGTGTCTGTACTCTGTACTGTGTTACTTTTTTTATTTTAAAAAAAAGACTCCTATGTGAAAACCGCATAATAGCATCAAGAAAAAGAATGACGCTTTCACTGAATAGAATGGCACAAATAAATAAGCTTCAGGGCGAAAATGAGTCTGGTTTTTTTTTTTGGACTAACTTTGATGGAAGATGGTAATCAAGGGAGTGTGCCTAAAGTTAACCCAACATTGTTGGTTGAACTTGTAGCGTGCCATAGGTGGTTAGGCATACTGCAGTTCATTTTCTGTGCCAAAGATAGCCAAAAGTCCAGCACTGATTTTGTTGGCTGAACTTTTGGTGTGGCTAGAGCTCAGGTGCGACATGTTATGATAGCAAACTAAACATATTTCTCCTTGAAAAAAAAACTACGTCAGTGTGAAGACTCTCCCCACCCTAAAAAAAAATTCAAACTTTATGGTACGCTATGTATAGAGAAAGGACTGCACATGGTTACTCCCCTTAGATCTTTTTGGGAACCGTTTTATATCGATCATGCGGAGGACTTTTTGCAAAGATTGTTGGCCACGAAATTCCTTTTTCACATATAACAGTAATGTTGTTGAGCCTGACAGCAGTGTCTTCATCGATATTCCTACACCCTCTGATCCAAAACACAAGTCATTTAGGACATTGATATATGGCCTGCATGCTGTGTTGGAGCATAAAGGAAAGTGAAGTTCGGCACAGACATGAGTATTAGTATTTTTTTGTTCAGGGTCGGCCATTCCCCATGAAACTTCGCCGGAATGAGAACTTGAATAGTCCAAAAAAGTTTAGAGGGCAAACTCTTACATTATTGGTCTCCCAACTGGAAGAGATGGCACATAGGTACTCCCCTTAATTTTTATCTACTAGCTCAAAAACAGCACGTGCATAGAATAGCCACAGAAGTCTAGCATACTTTTTTACGCTGGGAAGTTGTAGGACAAGGCACCAAGCCACCAAGAATGATTTTCTATAGAATGGATAGACTAGAGGCATCGGTGAAACGACCAATTACTTACTATCTTTGTAAAAAATGCAACTCTAAGTCTGATCAAAGTCAAGCTATCATAAATTGACTATGTGTTATAAGAAATAGTATCAACATATATGATTTTAAAAAAGTATACTACTAAAATATATTTCACCATGATTTAATGATGCCTATTGATGATAAATGTTGAAGTAGAATTCACTATCAGTCCCTAAAACTCTTGAACTTTTATATTTGAGTCCCTAAACTTGTTATGTGGTGTTACTCAGGTCCCCTTTTAAAAAATAGACTTAGGGATCACCAATGTACTCCCTCCGTCCCATTGAAAACGTCGTTTTTGACTTTTAGATACCATGTTTGACCATTCGTTTTATTAAAAAAAAATTTACAGATCATAAAATAAATAGATCATTATTAAAGTATATCTAGTAACAAAATAAGTTGTAAAAAATAAATAATATTTGTACAAAATTTTTGAATAAGACGAATGATCAAACGTGGTGGCACGGAATCCAGGGTGACACTTTCAACGGGACCGAGCGAGTACAAGGTTAAGGAGCACTTGTGAATCTAAATCTAAATATTGTAAAATTCCTTTACTTGAGAAATTTTGTCAAATTTCGTATTATCAGATCTAGCACTATTGTAGAATACAATATCTTCTGGGACGATGGGAGTTAGGGCTCATTTGGTAGGGTTCCAGATTCTTAATTGTAGAAGCATTTTGAATTCACATTCTCATAGGTGGTGAAAATTAGTATCACTTGATGAAACCGTATGGCTGTCACCTCTCAGGCTGCATTCTAATTATAAAAATGTATTTTATTAAAAATATACAACCCATTTAAACTTGTTGTACTTAAAAAGAATTAACTGATGTGGAGGTAGAACAAGAATCTGCAAAAGGAACGCTGAGATGTTCTGTGCCAAAATCACTTTGCTTGTATCTCGTTTGCCTCCATTTCTATTGATTCTTGCCTCAAACTCAAACGATCCAAGACGCCAAATTGGCTCTTAGTGTGAAAGAACATTCATGGAAAGCGAGTAAGCGTGAAAAGAATATTATTTATGAATAACCATGTTGTAGACCAATAAGTCAACACACTAGAAAACTCATGCAGCTTTGTCGCGCTCTCCTTGGAGTTCACCAGCCTAGCATTTTTTCCTTTTTCTTTTTGATTTTGAAGTTGAACTAAGTTGTTACCGGAGAGGAATACAACAACATCTTGCATTAGAACATTACGTAGAAGACATGTTTATCAAATTAGTGATTCAGTTTAGACAGTATGGATTCATATGCATTGTTCTCACTAAATCGTGCACCTTCATAGTTGTATGTCAACTCTACAATACTTATGTTGTGTCCTTGATTCGTCAGCATAGCCCAACATAGGAATGGTAATTATATACTGCTAAAGAGTGTAAAGGTCCAGTCTACTAAGCCGAAAGAACACTATGTCCAAGGGGAAAAAATATTGCATGGCATTTCTCTATGAAATGTAACATCCTTGCACTCCCAAATATCTACAGGTAGAGTTTCATTTCAAGAGCTTGCATCTTCTTTCCTTGCTTGTTTCACGGAGTGGTAAGACTATGTGAAACAAAACTAGTTGGGTGAGATGCGGCTTTTTTTCGTGATTAGTCCAATTGAAACTTTTAGTAAAGTATACCCAGCATGCATAAAACAACTATTTCTTGGAATTTTTTGGAAAATATTTTCAATTCTGGTAAGTGAGATGCAATTTATTTTTTAGTTTAGAATTTATTGGAAAATTCTTATTCACACATAGTTTTTTCGGTACGATGAACCAAAAGGTCGTGCTTAGAAGTTACTACATCGATTTATTCGGCAAAGACTTAGTTATGAAAAGAAGGCATCAAGGGCTCAAGGCCATAAATGAAGATGCAAGCTTCCAAAGACAGGGTCACACGGAGATTTTAAGCAAAGGTTGACAACAAAACTAGCTAAATATAAAATCATCCATAGAATATCTCTGTATAGATGAGAGTTGTGTGTTGGAAATGAGGTGTAACTGGGTCACAATTGTGTAACTGGGTCACAATTGTGTTCAGTATTAGGTCTCTTATACTTTTGGCCAATACCAAATAGTTGAGGGCCAACTATTGGGGATGTGATATATGTTAGTTGTTAGGGACCCATTACATAGCTTGGTGGCTTAAAAATAATGTTTAGAGTCTATTTGTAACCCATAAAGATTATCTTGTAAAATACAAGTCCCACTAAGGGAAATAATAAAAACCTCTCCTCTCACCTTTCCTAGAAAAGGGGAGATGGGGATAGTGGATATAGAGGCTTGTCTCCCACTCATTTGTTTATCTCTCTTTCTCCTTTTCTGTAGCAAAAAAAAATGCAATCATTGAATCATGTATGAAATAAGTAATAAAGGGTGGTGAGAAATAATTATAAATAAAAAATCTTAGATCTAAAAGTGTAGTAAATACTTTGCACTAAAACATACCATATTATATGGTCACTATGTAGATCTACTCATGTCAGATACAAGAAAATTAGTTTTTTTAAATTTTTTTGATTTATTATGATTTTCTTAAAATTTTAGCCAGAATAAATATAAAATAAAAAGGAGAAAAACCAAAGTCACGATCCTCCTGCATTACATGCCTCTCGGCAGATCTTGCAAGCCGACTTGGCCGCTCTCTCAGCAGACTCGCGCGCCTTCCATGCCCTCCGGTCATCGACTTGAGCTCTAGGTTGGCAAAGGAAACTGCGTCGGTTTCTCTACTCATCTATGGGTGTCGTAATTCTCAGTCATTGGTCACACCCTTATCTGATATTAGTGGTGTTAGCTTATAGGATTTTAGCCTAAGATGATCTGTACCAATTGATAAATTGATGATGATTTTTCAATCCCCATAGGTTTCTGTTTTTAGTCTAGTGTACAGAGTGTACCCAATATTTTCTGGCAATTCAGACTATGCTTTTGTGACAAGTTACATAAAAATTATATTTAATTCAGTTATCTTGTTGTGGCAAGTTGCTTAAAGATGTCGATTTGATTACTTCTTAGTGATCTACTAAGGCCAGCTAAACTTGCAACTACATGGATAGTGCGAAGTATTTAATTTGTAAACTGTGGTTTGGTAGCTTCTTATTCCTATGGTCTTTCTTCTTCATACTAGGTAGTTTCAGAACGACATAAAAATGTTGTTCTGTACATGGTCTGTTTGGTCCATATAAATCAGTGATTTTCCATTCAAGCTGCATGCTCTCTTCTTCATGCCAATAGAGATTTCATCTTATGTCCTAACTCCTAACACAACTAATACTCCTACACAAATATCCTAGCTACTGTGAGATCAAAAAAAAATATCCTAGCTACTACTCTTAGTACATACTATAAAGGTAGAGTGAGCACAAATTAAAGCCGCCATTAGATAGCATTCATCCATGGCGACCAATCAAGTTAGTAGTGATATTAATCAATCTACGTACATAGAAACAGCTGCAACAGCTCTCTTCTTTGCTGCTTCCTGTGTTCGTTTTTAGGATTGCAATCTGCTCGAGTAGCTAGCTGAATTATGGGTTGCCAGGAGGAATATACTCTGTTGTATATAGGAGTCTATTCATAATTTGTGTTTTCTAATACTTTCTAGGAGGAAGGGAAGCCTTTATCAGTCCCTTCCTTGATGTGCTTATACAGTGCTCTTGGCCCACATGTTATTGTAATAAAAAATTTATCAGTGTGTAGCAAATTACATAAAGAATAAAATTTTATTTCATTTATGTCATTTTTGTCAAGTTACTCAATTGTTATTGGCATTACCTTGCGTTATGGTTTCAGGGGTAAGTTTTATATTGATTTTGCCGCAGCAATCTTTGCCTTTTTGGCAATCATGTTTAGGTTTTAGTTTTGGTCTTCCATCTAATGCATGCTCATTCATCCAGTTCATTACAGGTTCAGGTCCAATTTACTTTAGTTGCAGCAGAGTACATGTTCAGGTTCAGTTTTGCAATCATGTTTATGATCAGTTTTCTTATTCAAGTCTATTTACTTTTTGCTCCAATTCAATTTTTATTGTTCAGGTTGTAGGTTCAAGTTAAGTGTTATTTAATTCCATTAATCATTTTTTAGATTCAGTCTTAGTCCTTCAGTTTTAGTTTGTTCATGTTCAGTTTCATTATAGATCTAGATTTAGTCTTATTTAACTGCAGTTTTCATTTTGAATCATGTTTAGGTTGTAGGTTCAAGTTCAATGTTATTTAAATTCAGTATTCAGTTTCATTTTTTCAGGTTCAGTTTTAGTTTAGTGCTTGCACTTTGCAATATCAGTTTGTTTTAGTTTTTGGACCTATTTAGTCAAGTTTTTTTTTAATTTTTTAGTTTCATTTTTCAGTCTTCCTTTTAGGTTTGAATGCCTTTCTAAATTCTGAATATCATTTGCCTTACAATATATTGCCACACATACACAAGTTGCCTCACGTTAAAGGATTTAGCATATAAGTTCAGTTAGCTTGCACTTTGCAATATCAGTTAGTTTTAGTTTTTGGACCTATTCAGTCAAGTTTTTTTTATAATTTTTTTAGTTTCATTTTTCAGTCTTCCTTTTAGATTTGAATGCCTTTCTAAATTTTGAATATCATTTGCCTTACAATATATAGGTTGCCACACGTGCAACGTATAAGTTGCCTCACCTTAAAGGATTTAGAATATAAGTTCAGTTAGCTTGCACTTTGCAATATCAGTATGTTTTTGTTTTGGACCTATTCAGTTTTTTTTTAGTTTCATTTTTTAATCGTCCATTTGGTTAGCTTGCAATATGCAATATCAGTTTGTAATTTCAGTTCTCAATTCCTGTGTTGTGCTATCTCGATTTGTTCTAGACTTAATCAGTGAGAATCGTGGTGGAACTAGAATGGTGAATTTGAACAGTAGGCAGGCGAGTACCGAGAGACATTGGGTTTGGTTGTTTAGTATCGTTGGATGTGTAGCTTCTGTAGCGGATTCAAGCCTCAATTTGTGTCATTTAAATTCCGAATGCATATGACGTACCATTGAGTTTTTTGGTTTTCAATTACCTTAATTTGTTTGCCTTGCAGTAGCTGGGTTGGGCAATGACCCAATCAGGGAATGGATTCTTACAGAAGGGAAGCTCATACAGATTGCGTTTTCTCCCGTTGCAACGCACGAGCATTTTTGCTAGTAATTAATCTAATGGTACTTATTTTTAGTATTTTCATATAATTTTAGTAAAAATCATGAAGTTAGACAACACCATTATACAAGTTGGAGAACCAAATATTAAATTTCAAGAGTTTGAGGACCCGACACCGTAGTAAAATACACTTGAACTTATAGCGTGCCATATGTGGTTAGGCATACTGCAGTTCATTTTCTGTGCCAAAGATAGCAAAAAAAAATCCAGTATCGATTTTGTTGGCTGAATTTTTGGTGAGGCCAGAGAGCTCAGGTACGACATGTTTGATCTAATAGGTAAGAGCAAACTAAACATGTTCGTCCTTAATTCTACGTCAGAGTGAAGACTCTCTCCACCCTCAAAAAAATACCCAAACATTTGAAAGGACACACATGGTTACTTCCCTTAGATAGTCTTTCGTACTTATCTGTCGATCATGTGCAGGACTTTTTGTAAAGATTGTTGGTCACAACATTCTCTCGTTTCACTTGTATATAGTGTTGTTGAGCCTGACAACACTAGCTTCATCGATATTCCTATTCCGTCTGATCCAAAACAAGTCATTTAAGACATTGATATATGGCCTGCAGTGTTTGTAGCATAAAGTAGACATGAGTATTAATATATTTTTCAGAGTTGGCCATTCCCCATTAAACTTCGCCGGAATGAGAACTTGAATTGAGTCTGAAAAGGTTTAAAGGGCAAACTCTTGCATTATTGGTCTCCCAAAAGAAGAGATGGCACATAGTTACTCCCCTTAATTTTTATCTACTAGGTGATAAATAGCACTTGCATAGAATGGCTACAAAAGTCTTGTATACTTTTTTGGGCTGAAAAATTGCATGGACAAGGCACCAAGAATGACTTTCTATAGAACGCACAGGCCTTGGTGAAACCACCTACTAGCTACTACCTTTTTTATATAAAAATAAATGCAATTCTAGTTCTGACCAAAATCAAGATATTTTAAGCCTAACCACGTTTTATAAGAAATAGTATCAACATGTGTGATTTTAACGAAGTGTACTATAAAAATATATTTAAGTCTAAATCAAGTGATATCTACTGAGTATGATAACTATTGAAGTAAAATTCACTAGTTGTCCCTAAACTTACATGCTAAGGTCAACCTTTTTGTGTAGAACACGCTGACGTCATCTAGGTCTGACTCTCGATTTTGTATATTTGAGTCGTTCAGCTTGTACTTGCACTACGGTGCCACGTCCTCAACTCTTGAATTTTTATATTTGGACCTCTAATTTATACAATGGTGTCGTCTAGGTCCATAAATTTGCACATCTCAAGACATAAATGACGCTAACGAGGTTATTTTTTAAGGCAAAACTATGAGGGAGTTCCCCGTAGTACTTCAAACTTTTTAACAAAGGGAAGTTACAGGGGAGTCACATAAAAGGAATTAGCTAATAGCATCTAATCAAAAGCAAAAAGGAAGATCTAATGTCCTCCTTAATTAAAGCAAATAGAATGAAGAAGACACATGGTAAGCTAATTGTGTGTTGACTTACGAGTTCAGGATCTAGATCACATTATTGTACAAGTTCAGGAAATTCAAATGTCGAAATTCAAGAGTTAGGGATCAGAGTAACACCTACAAATTCAAGTACTCAAATATCAAAAATAGATAGTTAGAGACCCAAATGGCAACATTGTAGAAGTTTAAGAACCACTCATGAATTCGACTACTAAAATTGGTATATTTCTATATAAATTTGCTTAAACTTCATATTATTTGATCTAGCACACTATTGTGGAACTAAATCTCCTCTAGGACGAAGGGAGCAAGCGTGAAAAGGATATTCATGAAGAGGGAGTAAGTGTCAAAAGAATATTTATGAAGAACCGCATGTAGACCAATAACACATTTCGTTGGGTGGTAACATGCCACGAAGATGTGGCATGCAGATCTAACTAAGCAAAGCATAAAGTGTGCTTGGCTTTGCATTATAACTGGATTTCAGACTACATAAAGTTGTGATGAGTTGCCAGTATAACTGGAGTGAAGGGTTAGAAATTGAGCTGTATACACCAGCCAATTCAATTGTAAAGTTAACAGGATCGATCGATCATCCTTTTCTTAGCTCCGAAGCATGGCGCAACCTCATTTTGTTTTCAGAACGGAATTGGCTGGTTTTACCACCCACACCTTTTTTTTTGTTGTTGTTCTATCACAAATCAATGAGATATGTGTGTACTATATTGATAGGTTATTATTGAACGTATTAATGCCACCCTCTCAGTCTAATAAATTGGTCAGTGCTGATCATCTGCCTTGACATGATCTAGTCATGGTCAGTGTGAACGCCCGAAAAGCCATGCAGTGAAGCAAGGACTGGTGTACTATATCTGCAATGGATAAATACACAAGGTGCGGACCGGTTGGGTGTTTGCTGGTGCAGGCTCTTCAGCTCCTGCACCACATTTTTCATCATGTTGTTGTTATCTCATCAATATAGAAGCAGCCCAAAAAGATGGACGTTGACAGCTCGGCATGCTTAGTTTTGCATTTTGGCAGAGATAAATACTCATTCGTTTCAAATTGTCTGTCGTTTTATGTTTTTTAAGTCAAACATCTTTAGCTTGATCAAATTTATAGAAAAATATGCAAATCTGTACAACATCAAACTATTTTGACAGTGCGTTTTTTATATGGTGTTAATATGTTTTTTTTAAAAAAAACTTTGTTAAAATTAGATAAATTTGACTTAAGAAAAATCTAAAATAACCTATAATTAAAAGAGATGAATACCACTCGTACCACACTGTTGGCATTCCGGACGACGTCGTCTCATATGAGCTGCTGAATTTTCAGAGTTCAGAGGCAAATATTCAGAGTTCTGTCCAGTTAGGAACTGCACCAATAAATATTCAGTCAGATATGGTTCGAAGAGTCAGTGGCCTGATCAGTTGCAACCATATTTAGCATGATCACATTTCTAGAAAAATATGCAACATGTACAATGTCAAAAGATGAATTTGAAACGGAGGGGGTAAAAGAGATGAAAAACCACACTGGTACCACACTGTTAGACTGTCAGGATACCGGGTCGTCGTCGTCTTATAGGAGCCACTGAATTTTCAGACTTCAGAAGCAAAGATTCAGAGTTCTGTCCAGGTAGGAACCGCACAAATGAATATTCAGTCAGATATATGGTTCCAAGAGTCTCTAGCCTGATCAGTTGCAGCCAACAAATTTGGTCAAAAACGTGACCGTGATCTTTGCAAAGCCCGTGGCTTTTCGACGGAGCCGGCAGCAGATGCCGATGCCGACCTTGGTGGCTTGGACAGGTAGGTGAAGCTGCTGCCGATGCCAGGGCTGGAAGAGCCATCAGTCGATCTCCCAAGTGTGACCAACTAACTGTATCCACATGTGAACGCATTGACAGATCAGATGGTCATTCATTCACATAACCATTTCTTGCTTGCTCTCTTTCTTTTTAATTTCAGTGTCATCGGAGATAAAACCGAGACTGGGGAAGAATCTTCTGGCTGTTTCGTGAGGCGAATTCGACATCGATCGATTCTGCCGAATTTTATTTTATAATCTGAACGAACTGACAAACGAACGAAACGACAGTGAATTTGGTCAGGCCTGATGATATTTTTCAGCAGGGAGGTTTTGACAGGGACCGATCTACAATTAGGATAGTTCACAGAGGTGTTGCTCTCAAATTCCTCTGCTTTTTTTTTTTTACTTGTCCATCCACACCACACGTCATCATCATCTAGCGTGTCTGTTGCAACGGCCCACACCACGTCTTGGCTTCGCGCCACTCGCGGCCGCGGATCCCCAACTCCGTCCGCCGGTGATCCCCTCGCCGCCGCCGGTTCAGCTCACCCTCGCCGCCCGTCGTCCCCGACTCCGGCCGGTGGCGCTCGTGCAACCACCCAAGTTTCCCCTCCCGTGCTCCTGCTCCTGCTCCCTTCACCGCGTGGCCTCGTGTGGATCGGGTCGGATCGGATCGGGCGGGAGCGCGGCACCCGACCCGTTTGGCAGCTTTCCTTTTCCCCTTTTCCTCTGCTGCTATTTTCTTTCTCCCCTTCGTCCAGACCAGAAGGAGAGGGAGACAGAGAGGAGACGAGGAGCAGCAGCGTGGCGACGCCCAAATCGAGCGACCTGATCGAGGCTCCTCGCCCCTACTCGCTGAATCCCAACCCGAGCCCGCCAATTGGGCGCCCCGCTCACGCAAAGGTGCGATTTTCCCCACCTCCCTCCCGCTGCTCCCCTTCTTGAGGTTGGAGCCGCGTGCCCCAGCCCCTAGGATTGGTGACAGGCACCCACCCTCTTGATCCGAATCAGTGGGTTTGTCCTATTGGCTTTCGGTGCTTGCGTGCCGTGGTATCGTTCCAATTTTGTGGTTTTCCCGTTCGCGGGCTACGAAAAATCATGTCTTGTTTCTCCAATTGACGGGGTGCCTGTCATGTGCGGGAAGCGCGTGACTGCGTTTCAGAGGATGAGGGGTGGAGGCTTTTCGGCGAAATTAATGTGTGAATTGGGGTGTCCAATTTTATTTTTCGAGTCCTCTTTGACGGTGCAGTTCATCCGTGTCGATAAGGAATAAGGATAAGGACCCAGAGAGTGCTTAGCAATTTACCTGACGAGGGGAGGAGGCGGCTTTGCGTAATTATAGTTCCTGAGGGCTTGCCTTTGATTGTCATTTACATGCCTAGATTAGATATATTTTCTTCTGCTTATCTGGTGGAAGGAGTCCTACAATAATTCTGCATTTGTCATTGGATTCTTAGTATTTTTAAGTCCAGTGCTAGCTTTGAAGAATTGTTGGAAGTACATATCATTATTATTTGCACTTCTACTCTATTGCTATTAAGAAGGAGATTCATGGGGTCTAAGGGGTTTAGAGAACAGTTATAGGCTTATAGCAACATTGATAGAATACCTGTAGTGTTATTTGGTAACTGATATGAAATAAAAAGAAATAACGTTATCCACTGATCATTGAATATTGCTTTCGGATCGAAAGTCAATGGACTTCTCACTTCTCAGTAACATTCATAAGCCATAGCTGTGTTTGGCTCATTTCTAGTTGTTTTCTGTTACAGGACACTGGGAAGAAAACTATTGGCGAGCTGACAAATCCAACTGCGGTTTTCTTGGACTACAGATGAAGCGTGCTCGAAGGCGTATGTGCAAGAGATGACTGATGAGGGATGCTAGTGACATTGATGAACTTGTTGCGGGCATGCTGGCGACCGTCATCGAACCGGCATGCCCGAACAGGCTCAGATGTTACCGGTAGGCAGGATGGACTTCTATGGTACAAGGATGCTGGGCAGCATGTCAATGGGGAGTTCTCCATGGCCGTTGTTCAGGCCAATAACTTGCTCGAGGACCAGTGTCAGATTGAGTCAGGCCCACTGAGTTTTCTAGATTCTGGACCATATGGCACTTTCGTTGGCGTCTACGATGGACATGGTGGTCCAGAGACGGCCTGTTATATCAATGAACATCTCTTCCAGAATCTGAAAAGTAACTTGCTAACCGTTAATACTGTGCAGTAGCATTATTTTAGCACTATATCTGCATTTGGCTTTCAGTTTGCACATAAAGGAGCGATCCAATGATCAATCCATTCTTTCATGGCTTGTATTCAGGGTTTGCATCTGAGCAGAATACAATGTCTGCTGATGTACTGAAGAAGGCGTATGAAGCTACAGAAGATGGATTCTTCTCTGTTGTTACCAAACAATGGCCTGTAAAGCCTCAGATAGCAGCTGTCGGCTCATGCTGCCTGGTCGGTGTAATTTGCGGCGGCATGCTTTATGTTGCCAATGTTGGGGATTCCCGTGTCGTTTTAGGAAGACATGTTAAGGCCACTGGAGAAGTTTTGGCTGTCCAACTGTCAGCCGAGCATAATGTAAGTATTGAGTCAGTGAGAAAAGAACTGCAGTCAATGCACCCAGAAGATAGGCACATTGTTGTTCTCAAGCACAATGTTTGGCGTGTAAAAGGACTAATTCAGGTGTGTATTCTGTATCTGAGAACTAATTTGTTGGGTTCAAATTTTGTTACAATTATCATCTCATAGCCTTGTTTGATACACCCCAGCTCCAAGAATTTTTTTTGGAACTGGTCATCGTTAGCTCCGGAAAATGTTGGAACTAGAGCTGTGGATATGTTGACTTGTTGAGAGTATTTAGTTCTACAAATTCCAAATCTTGCATGAATCTCACCATCTCGGGTCTGGAGCTCTGCCAAGCCTGATGTTTGGTCATCTTGAACTAGCTGTTGATTCTGTTACTAAATGACTACAGTCATGTAGGTCTTTGGATAAAACAAAAAGTGGTTCGTAGTGTGTGGGGGGTTATATTTTTTCCGTATCAATTGTTAGTGCCTGAAGCATATAATAGCATTGAACTCTTTCTCATTAGTTACTATTACTGCTAAAGTGCTATTTGGTGAATGTCATGTTCATTTATCTTTATTCGTCAATCAGCTTAACTTTCTATTACTGAAAATACACGAGCCCCTTACCCTTAAATTTCAGGCTTGTTTGTATAGGTTTGGCTAACCAGAGCATCATTGCCATAGGGTTTTCGAGAGTCAACCCTATTATACCCAATCTGTTAATGGTTTAATTGCCTGGTTATCTGCACTCTGAAGGACTTGAATCTGATCCCTGTGTATCTAACATACCCGACTGGCTTGCTTTGCTAAGATGTTAAGTTTGTGATTGTTTTTTTTATTCTATGAGTGACAACTAGCAAATTTGGAAATACTTGCTAAGTGTTCACATGTGTATCAATTATGGAGTTTTCTCTATCGTACATTGCAGGTTTGTAGATCAATTGGTGATGCTTATCTCAAAAAACAAGAGTTCAACAGGGAACCCTTATTTGCAAAATTCCGCCTCCGTGAACCTTTTAACAAGCCAATACTAAGTTCAGAACCATCAATCAGTGTGCAACCACTGCAGCCACATGACCAGTTTCTCATATTTGCATCTGATGGACTTTGGGAGCACTTAACCAACCAAGAGGCTGTTGATATTGTTCAGGGTAGCCCCCGAAGTGTAAGTTGTTTTCCCACTATTGCATTTCATATTATTTTGGATACTCACTACAAGCTTCTGTTGATGGGGCATGGACTATGTGATGAAGATAATATATGATGAATTTGCCTACTGTATAGCTGGACTATTGCTACACAAAAAGTTGCATCCTTTAGAAAAGGCGAATATCTTTTGCAAATATCATTGATGTCATAGCGACAGAAATATAATAACCCTTGGGAACTGTGCATGTGCACCATCATGTTTGTTTGGAAATATGTGTACACAAAATAGAAGGGTCAATGTTTGGCAAATAATATGCAGTCAGGCGTGGTAGAGAACAGAACACTGGTGTAGAAAGGTAGAATTGTGTTTTTCAGATTGAGATTGAGTTGGACCTATAACTTCCAGTAGCCTAGCATCATGTCCTTTTTTACCTTGTTTGGTCAAAGGAGCATGCTTAGATTTTATTAGAAACCTCTCGAAACAATGAGGATAAGTTCTTAGCCAAACAGAAGATAAGTTAAGATTAGGAGGGTGGCTGCTAACTGCAGCGTCTAATGCTTCACATCTCTGTTTGGTCTTGCAGGGCTGTGCTAGGAGGCTGATAAGAGCGGCACTGCAAGAGGCAGCCAAGAAAAGAGAGATGAGGTATTCGGACCTCAAGAAGATCGATCGTGGTGTTCGCCGCCACTTCCATGACGACATAACAGTAATAGTAGTGTTCCTTGACTCCAGCCTCGTAAGCAAGGCAAGCACACACCGAGGTCCTACTCTTTCCCTGAGAGGCGGCGGTGCCAGTGCCGGCCTGCGCAGCAACACGCTTGCACCTACGTGACTATAAAGTGCCTGGTGGAGAGGAGGCTACAGCCCTGACTGAAGGAGGTTTTCTTGTGTTTAAATGTGTTATATATGTACTTGTACCAGCCAAGATCATCCATCCCCCCTCAATGGTGTAAAGAAGTAGGAGAGGCGCAGAAGCTCCTCCCCAGCGTCTTTAAACGCCCTCAATGGTGTCAAGGTGTGGACTCAAGTCGATAGCTCATCGCTGTTCTTCTGATGATGCTCTGTGAAAAGCTCGAATCCTTTCCACCTGCAAAGCAAGTAATATGTCTTCCAATTAACCCTAGTGCATATATATGTATGAAATAAAATAATAATAAGCCAAAATGAGGAGTAACTTATTTAACTGATGCTGTGAGGTGTATGTATGTTTTGTATGTGTACTGTTTTTGACTACTACTGCATCTACTGTTGTTAATTGACCGCTGGTAAAGTGAAATCACTGATTTCGTCTCACTGTTATCAGTTGTTCCCAGTATTGCTGATTTGACTGTCCCTATCCCTGCCCATCCTCTTAAAGCATGCAATTCTAATAGTGTTCTTACTGTTCTATGAAAAGATACTAATGTTTATCATACTAAATAAGTATTATTAGTTTCTCATGAAGTATGTTTTTATAGTATGCATATTAAGAGTCTTTCGTGTTGACAATATTTTCTATAAAATCAATCAAATTTAAAATAATTTGACTTTGACAGGGCCTAGAACGGTATCAATTGAAAAATAAAATCTTAGGATGGATCGTCGTGAAATATATGTTTTTGTAGTGTCTATTTGGAGTCATTCATGTTGACAATATTTTTATGAACTCAGTGAAATTTTAAATAATTTGACTACGACGACCATGCCCAGAATTGCATTCTTTGTATTTCTTTTTAGATGGATAGCCATAGAAAATATATTTTTTACAATAATACAGCTACTAGAGTTATAACATTTTTTTTTCTATAAGCTCAGTTAAATTTAAAGTGATTTGACTTTGATTAGGCCTTGAATTAGATTCTTTTTAGGACTGACAACGGAGGCAGTATTTAGGTTACTGCTCGTTGATATGGACAGTACAGTAGAACTGTGAAGCTGAAGGTTTTACAGCTCGTTGATATGGATACCAAATTTATTGAAAACTGAAATTGGGTCTCGTCCGTTGTCATCGCTGTGCGGAACGCATTGATCTTCTCACCCACCATGAAAACCAGGACGCCCTATTGCCCATGCTCGTCCCAACCCTTTTCAATTCCATGCACCATGCCTCCGTGTCCGTGTCTCTCTCACGCTCTCCTTGCATTGCATCGCGTGGCAGCAGATGGCAACGTCTGGTGCAGGTACTGGAGTTTGCCGATCGATCAATGTCTGACCAGCAGCAGCTCTAGCTTATCTTGTTTTGAGCACCGCTAGTGTTTACTGTGTCAGATGATCGAGATCCGTATTTATTGCCATTGCTCTCGCCGTCGTCGCCGGCCAGAGCGACGCCGACGCCGACGCATTCTCTCTCTCTTTTTTTTTATTAAACGTATCTGTATATTCAGATAAGGAAAACGTACATACCATCATACGAATACAGATACGCACCGGAAGGATATGGATACGTTTGTACCTACCAAACTACATGAAGAACCCTAGAAAATGAAAAATTACAACTAAGTCCTCGGATTCTTCGCGAACCCTCCGCAGTCATCCTCCTCATCGCCGACGAATGCCGCCGAAGAAGGAGAAGACCGGCACCTTGGGCTGGAGGAGTCCCTTCGCTTTGAAGCTTTGGATGGAGTCGATGTAGACACCCGACCACAGGGACGGGATGAAGCCAACGGTGATCGATCGTCGACCGAGGCCGCGCCCCAACGCCTCCAGCACCCAGATCCGAACTCGCCGGCGACGAGCACCGCCGCCACAGGCAGACCGAGCCAGATCCGGCACGCCACCGACCACAGCACCCACAAACACCACCGCATCCAAACAAAAGAAGAAGCCCAGCCGCCCCATCACCTG
>JAKNSH010246293.1:0-13742 GCA_027790015.1 Cymbopogon flexuosus
CAGACAAATCCAGGGGTCTGTCGTACATTTCACTCTAATACTAGCATCCATGCCTGCAAGGTGCTCGATCGCTGTCGTCGCTCGCTCTCTGGCGATCGAGCAGGTGATCGATGAGCATCACACGTGAGACGCGTACGTTCAGACTGCAAAACTGTCCGCACACTAAATATTCATTTGCACCGAGGATGATGCCGGATGCAGTGCCTCATGTTTGCAAGGAGAAAGCGTGCAAACAAATAAATAACGATACTCTGGAATATCTCCCGGGTGAAGTGCTCATCGATATCCGTGCGCTTGTGGATTATTTCTCTGTGTGCTAACTAATATCAACACTACCTTTGATCCCATGAGCTTTTGGTCTTAGGAAAATATGAAGATGAGCTGGAGTGTTTTGTAGCTAGACAAGTGCATCTATATCTTGAGTAAACCGTTATAATTTGCAGTAGAATGAATGATTAAGAACACGACATGACCTGTACACCAAAGCAAAAAGATAAACACTGTTGAGGATGGTGAGTGAAAAATCAAGAAAATGGAAGGCGCTCACCACATAGCCAAGTTCCACCTGGTTTAGGGATTTTGGCAGTTGATGTTGATGATAGTCTCTTCCCATGCCAGGGTTCAGGTTTTGATTTGCCAACCAGTGTCGAGGGCTTCTAGATTCAACATGGCCACTGTTCGTACTAACGTTGAGGGCTTCCAGCTTCAACATGGTCACCGTTCCTTGGTCCAAGTTTTAAATTTTCCATTTTCTTGGTCACGGCTATGAAATAAGAGCCATATTGTACCATAAATCTCAAAACCAAACTCTCAGTTGCAACATGAACGGGAGCCGCTCTGAACCCAGTGCTAATCTGAAAGTAAATCTGAAACTGCAGCTGTCTCCCAAGTAAATCTTAAAGTAATAGACAGAAACTACAGCTATCTCCCGGTTAATTCTGAAAGTAATAAACACGGAGCTGATCCTACAACGGCAGAGCACCAGTCTACAGGGTAACTCTGCATCATGCATGGCCTCCGAAGTTTCAAGACCATCAATCCCCACACACTGTCACCTAGACGTAGCCATGTCCTGGGCAAAGCACAGACACACGGCTAGCTGATGCCCATCAGTGCTAGCTATTAATGGAAGCTGACGGATCGAGAAGCTACCACTGGCGGCGCATGGTGATCGTGGGACTTTCGGGCGGGTGAGGCCGACGGCTCGCGATGGCGAGGGCAACCCTGATGGCGACGGCGACCTTGACGACGGTGCGACGCTAATCAAGGCCGGCGGATCCTGCGCACAAGGAGCGTGGGCGGGTGTAGGCCTGCAGGGAGCATGGGCGACCGATGATTGGGCGAGGGCGAGGGCGACGTAGGTGCGAGAGGAGCAAGGAGCGGGGCCGATTGGATTGGACCGGACCGGATATATTGTGTTGGGTTTCCTTTTTTACCGAGTCTCGGCGGCCACAAGCACACAATCACGAGAGAGACGAGGGCAGCCGGGTGGAGGAGGAAAGCGGGGGCAGGCCGAAAAGTGCCGGGGGGACAATTGTGTTTGGCTATTTTTAGTTGTAGAGATTAGATTCCTTGCCAACGCACGGACACGCTGGAAAGCTAAACTTTCTGATAATGTGGTGTTCACGTATGCGGTTACTCTCAGTTGGCTGGAGCTGACTAGCAGTTTACCGTTTGGTATGAGGACGAGTAGGCGCGCTTGGTGGCCGGTGCCTCATGTTGCGGCGTCTGGGAGCAGGGCGGGGCGGCGGGCCACAGGGACTGAACGGAATTTGGGGAAGAATTCAGCAAGAAGAATAAAGGAAGTTCAACAAGAGCAACAGTTGGGAAGGAACAGAATGAAACGTGAAGTTTCAGGGATTCAGATCTGCAGTGGACCACTCACCATGCAGGTCATAGTTCAGTTGGAGGCGATATGTAACATGCTGGAGCGGTGCAGCTCACTGATGACCCGGATACCTTCACTTGGGGGCTCACACAGGATAGGGCGTACTCTGCGGCCTTAGCGTATGGTGCCATGTTCTTCGGAACCATGCAACCAGTTGGAGCGAGGTATATCTGGAAGACATCGGCCCCCCCTAGAGTGCGCTTCTTCTTCTGGTTGGTCATGCACCAAAAGTGTTGGACTGCTCACAGGCGCTAGAGACATGTACTTCGGGACTCGGATCTTTGCATCATGTGTGACCATGAGCCCGAGACAATTGATCACATCATTCTGGGCTGCTCTTTCTCCAGGGAGGTTTGGCACCGCTGCCTCTGTCGGCTGCACCTGCAAGATCTCATGCTGATCACGGATGATCCGGCAATTGGTTGGTGGCTCACGGCGAGGAAACGGCTTTGCAAGATGCTTCGGCCAGCATTCGATTCACTTTTCTTCCTAGTAGGCTGGATGTTGTGGAAGGAGTGCAATGCACGAACTTTCAATGGATCGGCGTCTTCTCCGGAGCAGCTAGTCGGCGATATGCTAGCTGCGTTGGCGCCTGGCGGGGCGGTCCAAGCTTGGGGTGTTTTGTTGAGCCTAGCCTGAGTCTGCTTGTTTCTGTTTGGAAGTCAATCGGTCGCAATGTAATCCATACTAGTGTTCCAGTAGCTAGGCTTTGGTTCGGGTAACTTCGGGTTACCGCTTTGTAAAACTCTTTCTGCTTAATAAGAAATGCGCCGGAAGGTGTGGTCTAAAAAAAAGGGATTCAGATCTATTCACTTCATGCCTTGTTGAGTTACATGGGTTTCGCCTTTTATACACCAAGGCAAACGACATATAAGCCCAACTCTATTGCAAACGCGCCACTAACGAGCGCCAACAACCCGCGTACAGAACCGACGATAGCTTGACGATGGACCGTAACGGCGTTCTTAGCCACTCATCTTCAGAGCCTTCCTCCCATGTCTGACACGCTGTGGCATCACGCTCAAAGGGAAGCTGCTGCTGGGCCGCTGGACAGGCCGGGCAGACAAGATCTCCAGATGCACAGACAACATGCCAGGCGGATCTAAATATTTTGTCTGCCTCAATATTGTCCAAAATGTGTGCCTCGAACTTCACTACAAATTGTGAGGTCTAAAATATCTCCGTGATGATATCATATTTGGCCATCAACAAGTTGGCGACACCACAATGTTGGCCTCTAGCTAGCAGCATGGGATCCTCACGCGATCCAGCTTAGAACAAGTCAGCTTGCTTACAGCCGGCTTCTAGCTCCATAGCTCGCCCAGCGGCATTGAAATTTGTCTCCAGCTGCATCCTTTGGCGCGCATTGGTGGCGGGCCAGCTAGCGCATGGCACCATGGCCGGCCAGCGCAGCCCAGCTTTATTATTTTCATTTTACCTTTCTTTTCTGCGTCACAAATGTCATATATAACCAAAATTGTCGGACTTCTTCTGGATTGTTCACCAACCTTCTTGCTTGTTCTTTTCTTCATCGAACAAAAACTTCTAAAAAAAACAACCAATGACTCCTTCAAAGAAGAATCTCTCTTAATTGTCATCGTGGCTGCCGGCATGAACTATTGGAAATATAGGAGTCTCTCCTAATATCTCAAGTTTCGTGTTGAATTGGCTGGTGTACGTAACTTATATGTTGTTCTGATTAATCTTTCATCTAACTAACCATGTTCTTGCAAGTTTTGGAAATATAGGAGTCTCATAAACAATGGAGTGTACAGAGGACACGGTAGGTTATTAACTAATAGCAATGCAACTTGCATTAGTGTCATGTTTTCTTTGGCATATTAAGCTATATGTTATTAACATGTCCTTCAATCCACATGTATTGGAGGATGCTGATCAAATGCTGATGATAATTTGGTTGATGGACGTCATGCATGAAACTTTGGTTATGAATTAAATAAACACTTCTAAATACAAACATGTTTCCGGACTCTTGTGCTTGTGTTGGAAAACACTAAGGGGTCCTGTATGTTTATGCTTCTACGGAACACACTAGGCATGTGATTATTTATACATATTGTAGGAGTTCGATCCTCACTCGATCGTGTGCCCTGCTCACTGATTGTTTTCCTCAGCGTAATAAGCTTCTGAGAAAAAGAAAAAACCAATGGCGCCTTCAGAAAAGAATCTTTCCGCAGTGCTCCTAATTGTGATCATGGCAGGAGGTATGTCCCATGTGTGAAACATTGAAAATATCATATTGTTTTAATTATTTAATCTTTTGGCTAATAAACTACATTCTTGCATGTGCTAGTATGTTCAATACCAGCATGCACACAATCGTGTCCACCGGGCCTACCTCTTTGCCGGCACTTGAGCGGCAATTATCATGGAGGCTGCTTTAGCGACTACGGTTGCAGTAATGTATGCAAACATGAAAGCTTCGACAACTTTTGCGGCGCCTGTGACTGGTTTAAGTGCTACTGCTATACTGGATGCTCCCTTGCTAATGTTGCTAGCGCTCCGATCCAGCTATGATGCAGAGCCTGGCGTGCCTTTCTTAAATATAAAATAAATTATCTCTTCCTAGCTCTTATGTAACAATACATGCTTAGTGTTTTTTTTAAGAATCAGGAGTGCTGGGTTACCCTTGCTAGTTAAATATAGAGGTCTTTCACAATGGTTGAGAAATTAAGTACCTTAGTTACCTGCCGGTTCTATCATCTTTTCTATTTTGTCACGATTTTTAGCAAATTAACACCGTGAAACCACCGTTCTCACCTTCTCCCTCCCATCTTCTCTCTTCTTCCCATCCGCTGAGGAACTGTGGTGGAGGTGGACAAGCTCCCTTCCCCCTTCTACCTGATGATCGAGGTCCATATGTGCTGAGCCACCAGATGATGTGCACGAGCATATGGATGAAGAGCAGCTCGTGTGACGGTCGCAGTTGCGACTGCACTACAGTTATCCCTGACAACGTTAGGGGAGGCATGCTAGTTAATTTGACCGCCTCAGCTAGAAAAGGGAGGCTTCCGAAAAAAAATTCTGTATTAATGAAATGAAATAAGATTTATTCTGAATTGAGACTAGTTACTCTAAAATTTAATCTCCTGTTACTTGAAACCACGTGATTGGAGAATGCTGAGAGTGAGAGTTGACCCGCGTATCTAGTGCAACAAGCTATACAACAGACATTTCCATCTTATATATGCATAGTTCAAATACCTATGTTTTGATTCCATCATGTCTTTTTATTCCACTTTATGGATTTGAAATCTTTTTATGCCAGAGGCTTCCTCCCCTGGCAGCGGCGTAACCCCAAAGGGTGTTGTGCTGCGGGTCATCGCCCAAAGAGAAGGGTCTCTTGGGCCGCTCATTTTTCGAGCTCACATGGTTTAGTTCACGAATAAATAGAAATAGATCCCTGACCCCGACGGAGGATTAGAAAGTGGAACTGAAACACACAAATTAATACAACAATATTCTTTTTTTCTAAACACATTAGTGTGATTCGATATTCATACTGTGGAAAAGATCCACTGTATCAGCAGCAAGGTACGCTAGTACCAATGCAACTTGCGTTGGCATCCTGTTTACTTTGGCATATTAAGCTGTTTTAACAGTCCACATCCAATGAAGAACCTGTTCATCAAATGCTGACGATAATGTGGTTGATGGACGTCATGCATGAAACTTTGGTTGTGAATAGCTGAATACAAACATGTCTAGGGGCTGTTGTGCTTCTGTTGTAAAACACTAGGGGAACATGTATATTTATGCTTCCACGGAGAAACACACTAGGCATATGATTGATGAGTTATATATATCGTCAGACTTCGCTCCTCACTCTATCGTGCACTGCTCGCTCATTCACTTCTTCAACGTAAGCTTGCACAAAAAAAAACAATGGCGCCTTTAGGAAAGAATTCCTCTGCAGTTGTGCTCCTAATTGTCATCGTGGCTGTAGGTATGTCTTTGAACATGTATGAACTCTTGAAAATATAAAACTTAACATGTTGTTATATTTAATTAATCTTTTGGCTAATTAACCATGTTCGTGCATGTGCTAGAATGTTCAATGGCTGCATGCTATACGCCGTGTCTACCGGACGACAAACCTCCTCTTTGCGGACACCCAAGCGGCAATTATCATGGATTGTGCATTAGCGACTATGTTTGCAGCCAAGTATGCGCAGATGAAAGCTTCAGCAACATTTGTGGCTCTTGTGGCGCTTTTAAGTGCTTTTGCTTTGCCTTATGCTCCTCTGATATTGTAGATGTTGCGAGCGCTCCAATCCAGCCATGATGCAATAATCCCAGCCCGATGTTTGTTAAATATATTATAAATTATCTCTTCATGACTGTTGTGTAATAATAACATATGGTGTTTTAAGAAACAGGAGGGGTTACCTGACTACTCTATAGCTATATTCTATAGCCACTTTGAGTTACGGTAATTACTCTGTCAATTTGTGAGATTATAGTAACTCTTTTATATATATATTGATTTAAAAGGATAATGACGTAATACAAGAATGAAGAAAAAAAGAGACAAAGAAGATGATCACAAGGATTACAAAAGGGCTGGTAGTCATTGCTCAATGAGCGAAAATTAACCTTTCTTTATCTAAGAACAACTAAGGAGTTTTTCTTCGAAACCGCTCGACAAGCATGCCAATTTAGCTCATCATCAAAACTTCATTAATTACTTGTGTTTGTGAAGGACCTAAAACGGTGAGAGGGGGCCGGTGAATGGGAGCAGTAAATTTTGTTCGAAATAATTGGCCGTTGTCCCAATATCACCGCGATATCCACGACCTAGTTGATTGGGTAGATGTTTCCTAGGTGCACGACGCGACATCACAAAGAAGACAGGACACAAAGCAGTCACATCGAATCGAGGAACCTACTGAGAAGAAGTGAGTTCTTGCATCTAAAATATCTAAGCCAGCTAAAGACTAGAGTACCTAGATAGATTCCTTAGACCATTAGAAAAAAAACCAACACAAAAAGAGGAACTCAATTTAGAGCCCAAACACACAAACCATGGACGAAAGTGCGGAAGCGTTTTGAGAGTTTTATTTGCATTAAGTAGATTGCCATATAAGCATTAGTTTTGATGACACGGTCATGTATTTAAGAAGAGAGATAAGAAATGAGTGTCATCGAGACGAAACTCTCTTGACACGATTAAATGTATGTTTGAGCCATAAAACTAAAAGCCTATGAAACTCTAGAATTAAATATTGTATTGAGAGGGGTGTTCCATCCAAGTTTCACTTCATTTTATATGATATGGCAGTCTTGAAAACAACAAAGTGAAACTCTCAACTGAGACTGATCTTATAGACCCGAAATCAGAGAAGCTTGAACCAGAAATTCTGGGTGCTACAGGAAAAGGAAGGGCCAGACTGCACACCACAATCCAGAGAAGAAAACTGGAAGCAGTCGCACAGCGCAGCAAGGAACAACAACCGAGAGTGCTCCTCAAGCAATAGGAATTAAGAAATCAAGAAACAATTAACTTGAGAAGAAGCTTTTTTTCATGAATAAACTTCATAAGAAACTAAATATTCCAAGAACTATTGCTTGATTTAGACATAGACATCTCCAAAACCATTTTTAGTTCACAACTGCTCGGGGTGCTACCGCTTGAACTGCAACAGGTGGGCAGCAAATCAGAAACAAGACTTCAGGCAGGAATTTCCACAAATCAGAAAAACTAAGAGATTGCAGGCACAGGCGCGTCAGTCTGCTCACGCCCTTTGTGCACCAACAGAAAGAACGGAAGGAGATGGAGCGCACAGCGCCGGGCTCAGCTTGATGCCTCACCTGTCGCCGCTCGGCTCAGGAGGTCCCGGCTTCTTGGGCTCAAGGCTCCGCGCTGATTGCTCGCTAGAAACCGCCGTGTAGACCGAATTACCTGGAACCGCTGGACAGTGGGGACAACATCTCCAAAAGCGCACAGACAAACTACTGTAGCTTCTTCAGTCCACATCCAATGGAGACCATAATGGCCAGTGCAGCCACACAGCTTAATTCGCCTTCAGTCCACATCCAATGGAGACCATGCTCTCAAATGCTGACGACAATGTGGTTGATGGACGTCAATGCATGAAAATTTGTCTGTGAATAAAACACTGCTGAATACAAACATGTCTTGACTGTTGTGCAACTGTTTGGAAAACACGCTAGGGGATAGGATCATATGTTTATGCTTCTACGGTTTAACACACTATTCTTCAATGTACAAAACCTTTCAAAAAAACAACCAATATGCAAGGTAGGTTATAGTACTACCAATGCAACTTGGTGTCATGTTTACTTTGGCGTATTAAGCTATGTTAATCTGTCCTTTTCACCCACACATCCAATGGAGGACCTGCTCAACAAATGCCGACAATATATAATGTGGTTGATGTGAAGCTTAGGTTGTGAAGAAAACATTACTGAATACAGACATGTTTCGGACTCTTGTGCTTCTGTTGGAAAAAACTAGACGATCTCAAACAATGGATAGCATCAGAGAATCCCATATATGCTTATATGCTTCTACAGTTGAACACACTAGCTATAGGCATGTGATTTAGTTGTGTATATATATTGTCGGACTTCACCTCACCGCATCCTCCACCAATCTGCTCGCTCACTCTTTTATTCAACGTACAAAAACTTCCAAAAAAAAACAACCAATGGCATCTTCAGGAAAGAGTCTCTCTACACCCATGCTCCTAATTGTCATCGTGGCAGCTGGTACGTACGTGCAAATGTATGAATTATTTGGAATATAAGTAAAATGTCCACATCTCTCCTGGCAGCTTAAGCCATTTAATTCGGCGTTGAATTGGTTGGTTCATGCAGCTTATATTAAATGTGTTATTTTAATTTATCTTTCGGCTAATTATCATGTTCTTCCTTTGCATGTCCTAGTATGTTCAATCCCTGCATACGCGCAGGCTCCGGCTCCTTGGTGCGAGCGTCTGAGCGCCAATTATCACGGACTGTGCCTTGGCGCCAACGGCTATGGTTGCGATTGTGTATGCAATGATGAAAGCCCCAACAACTTCGGCGGTGCTTGTGAACAAAACTTAAAATGCTACTGCTATTCGGAGTTGGAGGACCTGTTGATCAAATGCTGATGATAATGTGGTTGATGGACGTCATGCATCAAACTTTGGTTATGAATTAAACACTTCTTAATACAAACTTGTTTCCGGACTCTTGTGCTTGTGTTGGAAAACACAAGGGGATCCTGTATGTTTATGCTTCTACGGAACACACTAGGCATGTGATTATTTATATATATTGTAGGAGTTCGATCCTCACTCGATCGTGCGCCCTGCTCACTCATTCTTTTCCTCAGCGTAATAAGCTTTTGAGAAAAAGGGAAAAACCAATGGCACCTTCAGAAAGGAATCCTTCCGCAGTGCTCATAATTGTGATCATGGCAGCAGGTATGTCCCATGTATGAAACATTGAAAATATGAAACAATAAAACAATATGTTGTTTTAATTAATAGTCTTTTGGCTAATTAACCACTTCCTTGCAATGTGCTAGTATGTGCAATACCTGCATGCACGCAGTGTCCACCGGGCCTACCTCTTTGCCGGCACCTGAGCGGCAATTATCATGGAGCCTGCTTTAGCACCAAAGGTTGCGGAAATGTATGCAAACAGGAAAGCTTCGAGAACTTTTGCGGTGCTTGTGACTGGTTTAGGTGCTACTGCTATACTGGATGCTCCCCTGAGACTGTTGCTAATGTTACTAGCGCTCCCATCCATCCATAATGCAATGATCCAAGAGCCTTGTTGTGTGCCGGCCTTTCTTAAATATAAATTGAATGATCTCTTCGTCCTAGCTAGCTCTTATGTAATAATATACATATAGTGCTTTTTTTAAGAATCAGGAGTGCGGGGTTACCCTTGCTAGTTAAATATAGAGGTCTTTCACAATGGTTGAGAAAGTACCTTTGTACCTCCCAGTTCTATCACATCTTATCTATTTTCTAAATAATTAACTAAGAAATGTATTACGGAATGCTTTTTTTGTCATGATTTTGAGCTAATTAACACCGGGAAACCACCGTTCTCACCTTCTCCCTCCCATCTCTTCTCTTCTCCATTCGCTGAGAACTGTGGTGGAGGTGGCCGCGGACAAGCCCCTTCCCTTCTGCCAGACGAGGTCCATATGCGCTGAGGCACCAGATGATGTTTCACGAGCATATGGATCGATGACAAGCAGCTCGATCCCACGACCAAAGGCAAAGCCATGTGCGGACGGGTGTGCCTCTCTTTGTCGAGAGCCAGGCTCTTCGCCGAGTGCCTCTCTTTGCCGAATGTCTGATATTTCGCACTCGACAAAGCGTTGCAGTTGCGACTATATATGGGTGTGTGGTGCGCAGAAAACCACGAGACTACTGATCCTCGGCCAGGCGGACTACTGATCCTCGGCCAGGCGGCGCTGCCGGTGCGCATGGAACATTCGGCAGCGAGGCGGGTGGACGAGCGCCGAGCGCATACGGCGCCATCATCAACCGGCGTTCATCACCACCGGCCGGTGACCACACACGGGAAGTTCAAAGTCGTTGTCGCCGACTCGCTCAGCACTCCAACACCGGCGCCATGGCTCCTTTTTAGGTTTGGCATGCATGCAAGGAGGATACAGGATAGCCGTCGTCCGTTCTTGCTGCCATCATGTAGGGGAGGAGCCAGCACTGCACAAATCGCTGGATGAGGCCGACCATCATCAAACTTGCATGTTCTCTAATCTACGCCACTAGGGTACGAGTACGACTAAAGATGTGCAACGGGTTGGCCGGGCCCAGCATGGCACGGCCAGGTAGGGCACGGGCCTGTATGGCCCGCGGGCTGACGGGTCATGCCTCCACACTACACCGTGCCTGCTCGGCGGCCCAGGCACGGCACGTGGGCCGCTTTTCGGGTCATGCCGGCCTGATGAGCATGGGCATTTTTTGCAGACTGGGCCGGCCCGACACCCACAAAAAGAAAGAGAGTGAGAGTGAAGTGAGCAGCGGCGGCCGCTGATTAGAGAGGAGGAGGTGTCGGCGTGTAGGAGAAGGCGGTGGCTGGCCAGCAGGCTGCCGCACTCGGGCCGCGGCCGTTGCTCGAGGTCGAGGCTAGCGGTGTTGCAGAGGGGCGAAGAGGAGGTGAGCTGGCGTTGCGGGGGGCGAGGAGATGCGCCGACGTTGAGGGGAGGATGGGAGGGAGTCGCGACTCCTGACTTGAAGTCGGAGGCGGAGCACGGGCACCGGTCAGTGGTGCGGGAGGGAGGAGGTTGTCGGTGGTGAGGAGGTGGCTACCGTCGGCACATGGAGGAGTACAGCTGCTGGCTCCCTTGCGCATGTTGTGCGGCCTCGCGAGGAGGAGCGGCCGTGGGGCGAGCAGCGAGCGAGAGACCGACCGTGCGGCACTGGGGAGGAAGGGAAAGAAGATAGGCCACAGTAGTAACCGGGCCCTCTATAATTTTTGTGTGGGGCCGTGCCGCCCAGCAGGCTGAGAGGTCGGCCCAAGCACGGCCTGTTTCGTGCTTCGGGCCAACCTGAGCACGATTGGGTACCGTGCTCAGGCCGTGCCAAGTCGCCGTGCTTTGGGGGGTGGTGCCTCTGGCACGTGGGTTGCATGCTCAAGTTAAGTACGACTGCCCAATACGCTCGCGGCCTTCAGCTCCATGGCCATGCCGCGATGTATGGCGAGACTGACATGGAAAATCCTACTTTTGGCCTTACTGACATAGTATACTAAAATGGCTGATTTACCCTTATCCGAGAATAAAATAAAAAATAAAAAAAGGATTTTGCCCTACATATTTTGTTAGTGGAGCCACCTAATATGCGATCTATCCCCTACCGCTACACCACACACAGTCACTTGTGTTGTGCTATGTACTGATATACTTACGTATAAATTTTGTAATTAATATTTCAACTCTTAAACAACCTTATTAAATGACAAAACTTTCAACTATAAAGATTTTAGTTCATGTGTCTAGCACAGCAGCTCTCATATAGGATATTTCTTCAGGTTATTTGAAAAAACAAAAAAAATGAAGTTCAGGAGCTGAGACCTGATTTATATATTCGTAACCAAAATGATCTCCAACAAAAATTTTATCAACTACAAAGTTTTAGATTTCATCCAACTCTATAATTTTTATATAAATTTTGTCTCTACCTGACTTCACACTTCTCCATGCACAAATTTCAAGTATTCTCACCAAATGTACCAGCCTCCAATATAATTAAGATTAGAGACATTTTACCATGCTTCAAATGGCTTTCTATCACCTCCCATCGCCTCAGCAAAATAGTTATTTTGGTTAATTTTATTAGTTGAAGGGCAATATGGTCATTGCGTGCAGCCCTCTCCCCAGCCCCCACCCACCCTCACGATCTTCCCCACCCCATGCCGAACTCCCCAATCCCAAACACAACTCGCCCTAGCCACCCTCACACAGCGTCGCGCCAGCGGCCCTGCCCCGCCCCCGCCCCTGTCCCTGCCACCAGTCACGAGGGCCTCCGCGGTGGTCGCCTCCTCCGTCGTAGCCTTCCTCAAGTCTGTCGGGTTCCCACGCACCCTAGCCGCCGGCCTTCGAGATCTACAGCTTTGGTTTTGGTCAATTTTCTATCTGAGGTCGTTTGTAAAATTTTATTTTTAAAATTTTTAAAATTTCAAATACAAATTTGAGACTAAAGTTTGTCTAATGAAAATATCGTCAACTACAAAGTTGTTCTCATCGAGATCTACAACTTTTGTTATGGTTGATTTTGCATATGAAGTCTTTTCAAAATTTAGAAATAAAACTTCAGACAAAATTTGGGATGTAAATGATTTCAAATGAAAATTCATCAACTACAAAGTTTGTTTTTGTTTGATTTTATTTGAAAAGCTATGAATTTTATTATGCTGCAGCACACTATATTCATCACCGCCGTATCATACAAGCTATGGTGAAAAACATATTTACCGCCGGTTCATATGGTGATGTGGCTGCACACCACCCACCAGCACGATCTTCCCCACCCCACGCCGAACTCCCCAATCCCAAAAGCACCTCGCCCTAGCCGCCCTCGCACGGCACACGCCGGTGGCCCTGCCCCTGCCGCCAGTCACGAGGGCTGGCTCAGTGGTCTCCTCCTTCGCCGTCGCCTTCCTCAAGTCTGCTGGGTTCATGCGCACCCTAGCCGCCGGCCTCGAGATCTACAACTTTGGTTTTGGTCAATTTTCTATCCGAGGTTGTTTGTAAAATTTTATTTTTAAAAATTTTAAAATTTCAAATACAAATTTCAGACTAAAGTTTATGTCAAATGAAAATATCATCAACTACAAAGTTGTTCTCATCGAGATCTACAACATTTGTTTTGGTTGATTTTGCATATGAGGTCTTTTGAAAATTTAGAAAAAAAATGAATTTCAAAATTTGTGTGCTTCAGACAAAATTCTGGGATGTAAATGTTTTCAAATGAAAATTCATCAACTACAAAAGTTTGTTTTTGTTCGATTTTATTTGAAAAAGTTATAAGTTTTATTATGCTGCAGTATACTATATTTATCACCGCCGTATCATACAAGCTATGGTGAAAAAAAATATTTACCACCGGTTCATATGGTGATGTGGCTGCACACCACCCCGATGGTTGGTGGTGCAAACCAGCTGTGACGATGGACTTTCACCGTTTATTGGTGAGATGATGCGGTGACAGTTATTATCAAACCGGTTGGTAAGATGAACTTAGGGTATTCACAGTGTAAACTCTATCGTACAGCATATTTATTACCTTGAAGGTATCAAAGATTTGGAGTCTAAATAAGATTTGAAGTTTTGTTTTTTCTTCCT
>JAKNSH010246506.1:0-14307 GCA_027790015.1 Cymbopogon flexuosus
CGCACGGATCTTAGAGAAGGATCAAGGAACCACATGTCACTTATAGAAAATAAAAATTTCAGACAACTGATGCATATAAAAAAGGCGTATAATTAAACACACGATTAGCACATATTCAACTACGGTATGGAAGAAAACTACCCATCTAAGTAAAGTGTAAAATATTTCCGTTAAATCTCTAAGCTACAAAACATTTTAAATTTGACCATATAAGATGTACGCCCTGTTGCAACGCATGGGGATATTTGCTAGTTCTACTTATGCACCGAACGATCCTCATGCATAATGGTCCAACTAGTGTATCATGGTTATTTGAATTCTTTCACAATAGTTTTCTAAAATAATTTTATATAAAGGCTATCTGATTGAACTAAGTGATTTTATTTTTTGGAAACTGGCCAACCAAATGAAGCAAATTGTCGCATTGCTGGATTATTCTCCAGCCTACAGCACGCCTCAATGACAATTGTTGTTGCACTCACATCATTGTAATGCATACCTTTGGTGCCTGCCGCGCTGTGGGCACAATTAACCGTGTCCTCATCGCCGCGGCGGACGCCAATGCCCACCGTGGAAAATAAAAAACACCCGACGCGGAAAAGATTCGTGTAATAGTGGCGTCTCTCCTGCCTCAAAACAGTGAAAAGGCACAACAAAAGCGGCGCGGGCGGCGAGCACACACGGACGAAGCAGGAGCTCGGCGACTGGGTGGCCGTCAGGTGGTAGCAAGGCCACTCCCGAGAAGCGCCTTAGCGTGGAACACTTGGTGAAGCTGGAGAAGCCCCTTAGTGAGCCCTACCAAACAGGCCCTCAAATTCAATTGTTGTTTTCAACACACCTACTTTGATGCTTGAAGGTTTGTTTTATACTCTTCCATTCTGAATTGTAAAGTTATTCTGTCTTTTTAAATGATATACATAGCTTTTGCTATGCACCTGGTTATGCATTATGTCTGGATCCATACTACATGCTATGTATCCAGAAAGCAAGCATGACTTACAGTTGAGAACCATGGGAGTAGATACTAGGACATGCGTGCATATATATACCTGCATGCGCATGAGGAGGTCGGCAGACTCCCTCCTCTCGAAGCGGTGGTCAAAGAAGTCTTGGCGCAGCCTCTCCACCTTGGCGCACTCCTCCGGCGTGCCAAGGTTGGGGTCAAACTCCCATACTGCTCGCCCCAAGAAATTGTTGGTCGACCGTAGCCACGGCCCACTGCCCTCGCCCACCTTCAGCTTCCACATGATCGGTGCTGCTAAGTGCACCGTTCAATGGATGTTGAGACTTATGAATACTTTTCTCTCACAAAACATTATCAGCTTTAGAAACCATGAGCTGAACATTATCATTTTTGAAGAATTTTTATTAAGAAAGTAATTCAAAACAAAAATATGATATTTAACATAATTTTTAAACAAGACGAGTGGTCAAATTTATGGTAAAAAGTCAAACGGACTATACTTTGAACCGGATTTAGTAAAATAAGATTAATCCTAAACAGTGCAAGGAGAGAATTCTTCATTACCTGTTGTTGTATGTGCAGGCAAGGCAACTGGTGAGCTTAATTAGCTAAAAGAAGGAGCTTCTTCCATTACGATAGATCGAGCATGGTTGTATTTAAAGACAGGAGGACTAGGAGGCTAGCTGGCCGGACGGACGCTTTACTCTCACACCTTTTAATTTTGAATAGTATAGTTTTTTTTTGGTTTTGCATGCGTTGGTCCGTCGTGCATGGGCATATTTTTCACAACGATTATGGTTGGCCAATCTTTTTTTTGGCTTCTGCTCCAATTACGTACTCCTTTTAATAATTAATATTTTTTCTCAAGGTTGTGTTTGACCCAGCCTTGTGTCCATCCCTCCTCCAGACCCAAAAGTAAAGTCACGTAATCACGTATCCGTTCTGTTCGTCGTGCTAGCTGTTCCGTCGTTTCTTCTTCGACGAATACTGCTGGAAACTTGAAATTCTATGATTGTTTCAAAAAAATTTTGACGGTTATTGCATAAATCATCAGGATAAATAGAATTACTATAACGGTTTTTAAAAAAACAAACAGGGAAAATTAAATAACTGTTAGAAAAATTGGTATTATCTTGACGATTTCTAAAGAACACACACAAATTAAATAACCACTTGGCTCAGCCAACCCCCAATTTTACTCCCCATTTTGGATTGTTATGCACTACTCCCTCTGTTCTGTAATATAGTGTACTTTTGTTTGTCCTGAGTCAAACTATTTTAATTTTAACCAAATTTATAGAAAAGAACAATAATATTTATGATGTCAAATGAGTATAATTAGGTTTATTACAAGATATATTTTCATAACTTGTTTGATATGTTAGATGATAATATTCTTTGCTATAGATTTGGTCAAACTTAAACTAAGTTGACTTAGGACAAACTATAATGCATTATATTACATGACGGAGAGAGTACACATTGACTGATTCTGCTTTGGCAGCTTTATTATCTGTGCAACCAGCCAACCACTCGACTTCAACAATGTTGCTAGGGGCTGCACCGCAGCAGTGTGCAGACTTCCACTCATGTGTTGACACGTGTATACCCATCCATTCATATGTTGACTTCACTCATGTGCAAACTTCACCCAACCAAAACCAACAACAGAACGCCCGATGCGGAGGGCAAGGACGCCTGGCCGCATGATGAAAATTGTAGGACACGTGGCTTACATCCACCGGTGGTCTGCACGCTGGTGTGGTACAGCCATCCTGCATACAATTTTTTTCCGTGCTATGCGGCTAGGAGGCATGAGAGCCATGACATCCCTTGCGTTCTTGTTCTTCCGTAGAAAACTGCACCAGTGCAACACTGCAACAGCGGCAACGGACGGCATCACCAGGCGGTTGAAGAACCAACAATTGAAGGAATCGCATTAACATAATCAGCAAACCTAACATCAACCAACGGCTGCAACTACTAAAACTTACAAAATGTGCACCCCAGTCTCAAACTTTACCAAGGGGTGGAATATTAAGAGTGAGACAGAGAAGGCAGCATACACATCATACAAATAGGTAGACCAGTGTGGCGATGTTTCACTGGGGGTGTTCTTTTAATCAAAGTAGCACTCTGCATCGATAATTTATAATTCAGAATGAATGAAATATAGGATGATACCTGTGATTGCAGTGGCAACATGGACCTCTTCACGTTTGGGCCAATGGTGTAGCATAATTATAGCTCACATACAAGATGAAATAATGCTAATATGGTTACATATGACCTGCTAACAGAATAATATATATATAGGTTGCTAATAGATTCTCTGATCAATTCACTGCTCCAGGTCAGCGGATCAACCTACAGCCCAATGTACTCCCCATTTGGATTGTTGTGTACTCCTCCGATCCCGTTGACCAATTCCGCTATGGCAGCTTCATTATCCGTGCAACCATTCGTCTTCTCCTTGTCCGAGCGACTGAGTTGCCTGAGAGCTTCAGCAGTGTCGATCGGTAGGCGGCTAGGAGCATGAGAGCCGTGACATCCCCTTGTGTTGTTACGTAGACAACTGCACCAGTGCAACACTGCAACAGTGGCGGCTAATTGAAGGGATCACGTTAAGATAATCAGCAAACCTAACATCGAACAATGGACAAAACTATTAAAACTTATAAAACGTGCAGCCTCAGTCTCAAACTTTACCAAGGGTACTTGCTACTCTTGATCATGACTTGACCTCGTACTAAAAATCGAAAATGGAATATTAAGAGTGAGACAGAGAAGGTGCCTTACACATCATACAAATAGATATTGACCACTGTGGCGATGTTTACTAGGCGTGTTCTAATCAAAGTAGCACTCTGCACAGATAATTTATTCAGAATGATTGAAATATAGCATGATACCTAGGACTGCACAGTGGTGACACGGACCTCTTCACGTTTGGGCCAATGGTGTAGCATAATGATGGAGACGTCGCATGAACAAGAGGCTGCTAGCTGCAGCCAGCTCCCATGGTCGACGGGGCATTATGGGGCATGAAGGCATACAGTGCATGCCAATGGGAGAGAACAGAGAGGAGCTGGTAGCAGTTTGGCTGGTGAGTTGGAGGCAGAGGATGACACGAACCCTTGGATCAACAATTCGGCTGGTGGCGGCTCCGGTCGGACCAATTGCCTTGGCCTTGGATCCCATCAACGAGTCGCGTGAAACATGAACCCTTGCCTCACAAATCAAGACAATGTGGACATTCCTCCCCTTCAACCCACTTCGCGTGCGGGCGTACAAAATGGAGCTTCTGATTGTGACAATTCAAATCTCCATAGGAAAGCTTCCTTGATATCAATCGCAAGTCCATCTTAATTTGCATCCCTTTCTCTCTTTTCAAATTGGTTTGACCTAATTTATATGGCAAGTTCATCTTAATTTGCATCCCTTTGTCTCTTTTTGATTTGGTTTGACCTCACCGAGCTCATCCATGTCGCGCCACACCCTTATAGCACGACACTGCCATGTCCTGCTCCACCTCGTTGTCAGCGCTGGTCCGACATCACCACCAAATTTGTCAAGTGTAGAGATGCTCAAACTAAAACTCCAAGGAAAATAACTAAACCTCTATATGAATCAGAGAAAAACAGAAGCCACTGCCTAGTAGGGATGTAAACAGTGGGACACGGTATTATAATATAGAAAACGAAAGCAGTCAGTTTGGGATCTTTCCATAATTTAGCAATTAAAGAGTACAAAAATGGCTGTGAAACCAATTATTACTAACAAAATTCTATGTTTGGAAATGGTATCATAATATAGAAAATGGTTTCATAATAATAAACTAAAGCGGTCGGTTCGGAATATTTCCATTCCTTTTTCATGACTACTGCCTAGTAATCAAACCATCTTCTGTATTCCTAATTCAATAGTATAGATGAAATAATGCTAATAAAGAATGTTACATATGAGCTGCTAACAGAAAAGTACAGATAGGCTGCTAATTGATACTCAGATCAATTCACAGCTCCAGGGTCAGCTGATCAGCCTCCGCCCTATTGTACTCCCCATTTGGATTGTTGTGCATTTCTCACATTGACCGATTCCATTGGGGCAGCTTCATTATCCATGCTACGATTTGTCTTATCCTTGTCCTAGCGACCGAGTTGACTGAGAGCTTTAGCAGTGTCGGTAGGCGGCTAGGAGCATGAAAGCCGTGACATCGCTTGTTCTTATGTAGACAACTGCACCAGTCAACACTACAACAGCGGTATCAGACGACATCACCAGACGGCTGAATAAGGAACAATTGAAGGAATCACATTAAGATAATCAGGAAACCTAATATCAAACAATGGTTGCAACTATTAAATCTTATAAATGCGCAGCCCCAGTCTCATACTTTACCAAGGGTTCTACTCCTGATCATGACTTGACCTTGGAAAGAAAATTGAAAATAGGATAGTAAGAGTGAGAAAGAGAAGGTGGCTTACATATACAAATAGATATTGACCATGGTGGCGATGGTTGGAGTGTTCTTCTAATCAAAGTAGGACTCTGCTCAGATAATTTGTTCTAATGATTGAAATATAGCAATCACAAGTTCATCTTAATTTGCACCCCTTTCTCTCGTTTCAAGTTGGTTTGACCTAATTTATGTGGCAAGTTCATCTTAATTTGCATCCCTTTCTCTCTCTTCGATATGGTTTGACCTCACTGAGCTCGTCCTCGTCCCACCATGCCCTCGTAGCATGACACTGCCGCATCCTTCTGCACCTCGCTGTTAGCGTTTGCTCCGACATTGCCGCCAAATTTTGTCAAGTTGTGCAAACTAAAACTCCGAGGAAAATAACTATTCGTCTATATATGTATATGAACCAGAGAAAAAACAAAAGCCACTGCCTAGTAAGGATGAAAACGGTCGGACACGGTATGGAAAAGTGAAGGAATTTTGTTCGGGATCTTCCTATATTTTAGCAATGAAAGAGTACAAAAAAATGGTTGTGAAACCAATTAAAACTGACAATTTTTTGTGTTTGGTGAAATTTGGAAATGGTATCATAATATAGAAAATGGTGTCATAATATAAAACTAAAGCGGTCGGTTCGAGATATTTCCGTTCCGTTTTCATTACTACTGCGTAGTAATCGAATCATCGTGTGTATTCCTAATTCAACAGTACAGAGATGAAATAATGCTACTAAAGAATGTTACATATGAGCTGCTAACAGAATAGTACAGATAGGCTGCTAATAGATACTCGGATCAATTCACAGCTCTAGGGTCAGCTGATAAGCCTCCACCCTATTGTACTCCCCATTTGGTTTGTTGTGCACTCCTCACATTGACCGATTCGCTCTGGCAGCTTCATTATCCATGCAAGCATTCGTCTTCTCCTTGTTCGAGCGACCGAGTTGACTGAGAGCTTCAGCAGTGTCGGTAGGCGGCTAGGAGCATGAAAGCCGTGACATCCCTTGTGTTCTTCCGTAGACAACTGCACCAATGCAACACTGCAACACCATCATCGGACAACATCACCAGGCGGCTGAATAAACAACAATTGAAGGAATCATAGTTGGATAATCAGCCAACCTAACATCAAACAATGCCAGCAACTATTAAATGTTACTCCCTCCATTCCAAATTGTAAGTCATTCCAAAAATCTTGGAGAGTCAAAGCTTCTCAAGTTTGACCAAATTTATACGATAAAATAATAATAATTAGGATGTCAACTAAGTATCATTAGATTCTTCGTTAGCTATATTTTCATAATATACCTATTTGATGTTATAAGTCTTTGTAATTCTTTCAATAATCTTGGTCAAACTTAAAATGCTTTGACTCTCCAAGATTCTTGGAATGACTTACAATTTGGAATGGAGGGAGTAAGCCCCAATCTCAAACTTTACGAATGGTACTACTCTTGATGATGACTTGACCCTGATTGAGAATTGAAATGGAATATGAAGAGTGAGACAAAGAAGGCGATTTACACATCACACAAATTGATATTGCCACTGTGGCGATGTTTACTGGGCTTGTTCTTCTAATCAAAGTGGGACTTTGTACAGATAATATATTCTGAATGATTGAACATGATACCTGTGACTGCACTGTGGCGACATGGAGGGCCAATTAATGATGGAGACGTCAGACGTACAAGAGGCTGCTAGCTGCAGCCTACTCCCATGGTTCGATGGGGGTATTACCGGGCACGAAGACCAACCGTCGATGCCGGCCAATGGGAGAGAATGGAGAGCAGGCAGTAGTTTGGCTGGTGAGTTAGAGGCAGAGGGCAGGAAGCGTCAACAGTTCGGCAGGTCATGTCTCTGCTCGGACCAATTGCCATGGCCTCTGATCCCAGCAATGAGTCATGTGGAACACGAACCCTTGGTGACAACTCACTTGGCTCAGCCTCGACAAGCCACAAAGCAATCCCACAGCCAGAGGACCCATCATATCAAGATCAAACTGATCTCGACTGCTGCGACGATGGCGACTTCGACTCGAACTTCGATCGTCAGGGTCACCATCTGCAATCTCACCCATAGTGGCACCGTTTTGGAAACATCAGACGATACAGGTCACAGATCTAACAAGGTTGACGCGGATAACTCGGCACTCATCGATCCAATGGCACTCTGCCGACCCTTTGACAATAGCGACCTTTGACTTTGAGTAACAACTCGCTCAATTATTATGAATAGTATAGCATTTTTTTTTGTTTTGGAAGTGTTGGTCTTGTCATGCATGGGTATGTTTTCAAAGCATCACCACCAACCCACTCAAACTGCCATCTCCCCGCGCGCGTCGCTAGGCGATGCAAATGGCGTCTCACCCATCATCACTGCCTGGTTGTGACCACCCACCCAAACCCTCTTATAGATACATCAGTGAGTGAATTCTCTCCTGGAACCATGACCCCCGGCGCCAAGCGGTTCTTCTTCCACCCCGTGGGGCGTGAACGCATGACCCATGCATCGTATGTATGACTTTGTGCTGGAAAAAATAAAATAAACAATGAAAAATATCCCAAACTATACTCGTCAAAAGAAACAATAAAACCTAAAAATGACTCGATAAAGTACTCGCCTGCTCCAGTATCATGTAGATTTTGCGCATCTCACCAATCCAGCATAGACTGTTACAGATTTTGTTCACCTTGAAGAGATATAGACTTGTTGACCACACTTGAAGAGACTTGTCCAAGTGGATGAGCTTGTGGTGGAACTAGTGGTGTGGGTAAGATCATTTTATTGAAAATCATTAATAGAGCTGGTCATTATAAGGCACCCGCTGCTATTAATAATTAACACAGACAAGCGCTTTATGAATCCTGCCTCCATTAATCTGATGATACAATGGAGGTGGTTTCAATAGAAAGCTCACCTCTGTCAATACACATTAATAGAAGGCATCTATCTCTATTAATGTGTATTGATAGAGGTGGAGCATTAACAGAGGTGGACCTTTTCCCCTGATGCTCCTCTCCATTAGCAAAGGCGGCGCCAATTTCTACCCGCCTCTGTTAATCTATTTTTCTAGCCACTTAATCTCTCCTTACTAACAGTCCTAACCGTAATAAAATTTCTATTTTTTTATTATAAAGCCAAACAGCTAGATCTCCAAAATTGCTATTCAGGGTAAGTACACTGAAATCTATTATATAGCATAAAAAGGCGTACATCATTTCCATTTCATTGTATATTTGTATGAGATTTGGTCAGCCCTTGCTCAGTATATAACAAGTGTGCCCATACAAACATGTTTATTACACAAATCAGCACATACAAATACAGTTCATAGGTAAGTAATCATCAGTTTTCCAACATGCTAGTAGCTAGCAAGCGTCTTTTGTAACTCACTTCCACTTTCCCTCTAGGTTCTACGGCAATCTTTAGCAAATTGGTCTTGGGGAATGACGACACCAACTTGAGCTCAAAGTTCCTTAGCAAATGGCTCCATATCACCTTCACTTGCATATAGGCATAAACTTCGCCAGCGCAAGTATGTCTTCCACCACTGAATGCGGTGTATGTGAACTTGCCACCAACTTTGTCTTCCTCCCTTCCAAGACTAAACCGGTGCGGGTCATAGACATCAGAGTCCTTGTAAATGTGAGGAATGTTGTGGTTTAACACCAGAGGGCTTGCTATGATATGTCCTTTTGGAATTTCATACTCATAGCCTTCTCTTGTCCGCACGGTGAAGTCCTTGTGCACCTTGCGAAGAAATATTGGTGCTGGAGGGTGCATCCGCAGCGCCTCCTTGATGCAGCAGTGTAGGAAGCTCATCTCCAGAAGGGTATTGTAATCTATGTTATCCCCATGTTTCTTGAGGATTTGCTGCTGCTCCTCTAGGGCAGCCTCCAAGCACTCCGAGTGCTTGAGAAGGCGAGCTCCAGTCCACGTGCTGGTGGTTGTGCTTGTGTGCTTCCCAGCGAACAAGATGGCAATTATGAGCCCAGTAACCTCAGCTTCAGTCGTGGGGCGGCCATCCTTGTATTTGGAGTCCATAAGGTTCTGCAAAACATCCTCCTGGACTCGGTTGGAGCGCCTACGTGATCGAACAATCTCAGTAAAAATGCTTGAAAGCCTAGCACGCGCCCTATCGCGGCGTCGATTCGCCGGCATTGGGGGCGTATGGAAATAGCAAGTTGGTCAGCTGTCCACCATTTTCTATGAGTTCATGGAATGCAGAGAAGACCTCGTCGAACATGTTCTCCCGAACCTCTTTCCCGAGCAAGCAACAGGCTGAAATGAGCATGAGTAGCTGATCTAGCTCTTGCTTTAGATCAACCGTACCTTGCTCTCCCCATTTTGCGAAGTATTTCTGTGTAACAAAAGCATGATCATGTACTTTA
Organism: Cymbopogon flexuosus; assembly: GCA_027790015.1. Lineage (NCBI taxonomy): Eukaryota > Viridiplantae > Streptophyta > Magnoliopsida > Poales > Poaceae > Cymbopogon > Cymbopogon flexuosus. Next base: position 9,823 of record JAKNSH010246506.1, read on the forward strand.
CACAAAAGAAATGTATGATCATTTACAAATAGTGAATAGCCTTCTTGACAACAAAAAATTGATTTCTTAGATATTAATGAGTAATGACATGGTCTTCAATATTTAGCTATGCCCACCATACTTTTGTCTTCTTAAAACATCCTTGCCTATAGATTTGTGATGTTATAACATTATTTTTCAAGGCAAATATACCAAACAATTATCATGTTTCCAAACTAAATATTTTAGAAGATATATTTAGTGAAAATTTGAAAACAAGGACAACTGAAATGTTTCTTAAATATATGTTCTCTTTGTGACTAGAGGGGGCAACAAAATTACAAAATGAGAGTGATATGGAACCACCCAATGTGTGGTCTACACACTTCCATTATTGCTCCTTGACCTGTCATATTTAGCTAGTCCGCGCACATACCATACTGTAACATAGTACAGCTACACAAGAACAGAGGAGATTATCAAGGCTGGCACTAAATAATTTGTAAGGATATGCTCATGCATGCAGCATATAATGGAAAGTTGAATAACAATATGACATATTATTGGGTATATAGCAACTGACACATATAACCTCCTTTAAGATATTGTGATTATCATATTTTAGTTTGCTGATAGACATTAATGGTAGATATATGCATACTGATGTTGTCTTTTAAATTAAGTTGTGGATTTAATTTATCTAGGATCAGATATAAATTAGGATAAGTTGTAAATCTTGGATACCTTATATTGGGTGGAGGGAGTATTTTGACATTGTTGTATCCTTCCTCACCCGTCATCATAAACATTTTTTTTGTTAATCAACTTATCCTTCTTTCAGAAGAGTACAATCCTAATTAATAAAGATGTCATACTTTTGCAGTTAACAATAACAAAAGTCTGATTTCCATCATTGCCAATAACACAGGATATGTTTCCCTTTCAGACAATGGAAATAAGCACAACTGATTTCTGCTAATATGAGAGACCTCCAAAACAAAATCAGATCAGGCTAAACCTTGGATGGTTTTTAGATAATAGATTTGTTCTTGCTCAATTGCTCTACTAAAAGCCTGGCCGGATGCTTTTTATATAATGGATATATAACATTACAACTATATCTTGTTAATTGTATTAAGTTTCTCACAAGACATCACATGTGTGAGAGAAAGAGAGGGATAGAGGAATGTTATGTCACTTACTTCCACTTCCTGAAGCATGGGAGCAACATGGCACCTCAACTTAGCCGGTTTTAGTGCATCAAGATAGAAGCGATTCTGCTCAGTTCGGGTGGCGATATCTACACCATAGGCGACATCTTTGCCAAAAATGGGGACAGTGAATTCAATGATATCACCAAGACTGATTTCAGACTCCAATCCCTGGTAAAAATGAGCCGAGACCTCAGGCCCAGCCAAGAATGTTGTTTTCATCCCAAAGAAACTTATTGTGAATACACTTCCGAACTTTGTGTATTGCTCCTCAAGCATGGCTTTGAAACCCTTGGTACGAATCGTATGTAGAAGTAGTACAACTGAGGTGATGCCAGTAATAACCATAGGGGGCCGAGGCAGAGTATTCTTGCATGATGAGGCCGGATCAGCTGTTTTTCTTCCCCATGCAACCTTGGTGATTACTGCAGCGATGAAAACAAGTGCAATGGAAAATGGGACTGCACTACTGTTAATCATGTCCATGCTGCAGTTATATATATATTGATTGACCTGTAGAAACAATAAGTGGCTTGTAATAGGAATAGGAACAGTACTGCTGCAAGATTATTATTCAAGAGACAGGGAGGAGATTGAGAGGCTTTTTACATATAGCCAACTAAAAACAACCGATTGCTTTCCTAAAGGAAAAATTGAATGTGTTTTAGTATATTTACAATGCCAGCCTCTTGTAGCCTCTTACAATGCTGGAGAGGTAGCCTCAAATAATGATATTGAAATGTTCTAGTACAAATTTTAATCTTAAAACGACTACTTTAGAAGGCCACCCCCTACATACTGATCTTGGAAACAGGAGTGACTTTCAAAGTACCCTCATGGTCAAGATGCTCTCGACTAACGAAGGAAGAAGCAACTCACTAATCACCAAATTACCGCTGGTTTCAAAACCAGTGGTCAATCATGCAGCCCCATATGACTTTCTTTTTTTTATAAAAAATCATTTTCAAAACTTTTCTTTACTTGAAAAGTAAGAAATTATATTATACCCATAATTTATGTAACCTTTTACATTGTAATTTACCATTTACATGGTAACTTATCAACACAACTTTTCAATATGCCTTTTATTTTTTTTGAAAGTTATAAAGTTGTGTTCATAATTTTTATGGGACTGGTTATCACTACAACTTTCTCATCAAAACTTTTTTGACTTCTCCTTTTTTTTTTTGAAAACTCACAGTGTTTATACATAACTTATCACCATAACTTTTTTACTATCATTTTCATCGGAAAAATATTTTTGCAACTTTTCATTTCTTTGGAAGATTACAATGTTACACTCATAACATTTTTGATATATTATTTACATGATTTAATAGACAACTTATTTCAACATGACATTTATAAAGTTAGATCAAAAGTTATTCTTGTTAATGGTTGTGTTGGGTTTGTATTTAGAAATATAATTGAATCATGTTGCATGCCAAGAGAAAGAGATAGTGGGGGTTGATAGTGGACTGCTGAGATGGACGCGTTGCATGTCGAGAGAAATAGATAGTGTGGTTTTATAAGAGTTATAGATTGTCCATCCATCTACTCTGTTTCAATCTAACTCGCCGAGTCATCTCTCCACTAGTAGCTACAACCTTGAGTCCAGTACTCCACAACTAACATTAGAGTGTCGAGAGGGTGTTGTATTGGCAAGTGCCAAATTATAATCTCCCCATCACTTTTTATTTTTCTTTCTCGCTTTCCAAGAAGTTAAACGTATACACTTAATATATAAAATAAAGTACAAATATTTATTGTATCTAACCAGTATCATTGGATAGATCCTTAATTTTTTTTTATGATAAATTTATTTAGAGATAAAAATATTGCAAATATTTTCTATAGATTTAGTCCATTACACAATGCTACAGGTCGGTACTATAGAATATTGTTGGGATGATAAGTTAAATCGAACATGCATACATGACATTGTTCGGGCCCGTTTTAGAGTTTAGAACAGGGTCCTAACTTTTTCTTTTGGTATTAGAACTCCAAGTTTGTGTAGACAGGACTCCATACAAACTGGTCAATCCTCACTCCTACCAAACAACTAAACTGAATTCTTACCGTCCCAATTTCTGGTGGTTTCAAGGACAAATGGAAATAATAGAAGAAATATCAGCTTTATATATCTGACAAATGAAGAACAGGGCATGCGTACCTTCGGATTCAGCACAAACAAAAGTAGCTTCCGTGCAAAGTCCAAAGTTCCTCTGAGCCGAGCTTGTGTAGACATCTAGCATGTATCACGTATATATAGTGGTGGGATTAGTTGGATCCAAGTAAACATTAACGTCAGGACCCAAACGCCGCCAATTAAATAACAATACCAACAATTAAATAATCTGGAGGCTAGCAAAGCAATCTATTCCAACGGGTGATGTTAGATATTACAGAAACATGGCTCAGGACTCTAGATGTTCGATTTGTGGCATTCAGGATTTTTGGAGGCATGCTCTGTTGGAATGCAACATGGCACAGTGTGTTTGGGCTTGGCTTCATGAAGCCATAGCAGTACTTCAGCATGACAATTTAGTTCGTTTGGTTGTCACGATGTGGTCGATCTGGTATGCAAGGAGGAAGGCGGTGCTTGAGAATATATTTCAGAGCCCCCTATCGACTCACAGCTTTATAGAAAGCTTCATTGCAGACTTGGAGTCTGTTGTACTACCGGTGAAAGAGAAATTGGGAGTGTCGGACCGAGGGGGTGCACGAGCTGCTGTTAGGCGCTGGATACCACCACCGGTTGGAATGCTCAAGATAAACATGGATGTAGCATTATCGAAGAACTCGTCGATTGCAGCAATGGCAGCAGTGGCGAGGGATGACTCAGGCAAGTTCCAGGGAGCATCGGTGATAGTGATGGAAGGGATTACTGACCCTGAAACTGCCGAGGTGTTGGCGTACCGAGAAGGTGTGGCATTAGCAGATGACCTCGCCAATCAGCAGGTTCGGATTGCCGCAGACTGTATGAACGTGGTGAGAAATATAAAGGGCTCTGGCATGGGTGTGTATGGACACATAATCAAAGAGATAAAAGCTGGGATGTCCCGGTTCGCGAAGGCAGAAGTCATTCATGAAAAAAGAGCTTCGAATGTTGACGCTCATTGTCTAGCTAGAAGTTCGATTTATAAATCACTAGGTAGACATGTGTGGTTTTTATCTCCTCCGGATGGAGTTTGTACCAATTATTGTAACACTTGAGTAATTTTGGTACCCTAAAAAAAAAATTAGAGAGGGATATATTCGTGTCGCCCTTTGAGGTTATGCAAGGGAGGCGACA
>JAKNSH010247138.1:0-12570 GCA_027790015.1 Cymbopogon flexuosus
GCATGGAGGATTTACGGACGACGAGCCTAATGGCGGCGCAGCAAAAGGGCGGCGCGCATGGCGTGGCTGTGCGGAGGAGTCGGAGAGGAGAAGAAGTGCGGCCGGCGGCTCCAGTGAAGACAACCCGTCCTATTTTTAGTCTTGCTGACTCAGCGCTGTGCCTGACGAGCCCAAACCACGACGGGATGGTTTGTACCCGGTTTGAATAGATGAGGAACGGGCTGTGTCTGGTATTGAAGATGAGGGACCAAGAGCTGACTATTGCCATAGTTGAGGGACCAAAAGTGGACTTTTTCCGACAAGAGGACGGTACCGGCCCACATCAGGAAGCACGCACACAATCAAGCCCGCCCACCATTTCTGCTTCTGCCCAACCCACCACGGCCCGATGCGGGACGGGACGACGAGCGTGTGAAACGGCCGCGCAACCGCCGCCGCGTCGGCGCGTCCGCCCCACCGCCTCGCTCGGCACGCGCCAAAACCAGCCACCGGCCGCGGCTCCCGAGCCGCAGCCTTACGCTCCGGCCCCTCCACCTCCTCACAGCGCTTGTTGATGACGGCGGAGCAGGAAGGGAGGGAGGTCCAGGTCCGGGCCCTCGACGGGCGGTCCACGGCCGTCAAGCTGCCCCCCGGCGGCTCCGTCCGGGACCTCAAGGCCGCGCTCCGGACCTCCTTCCCGCCCGCGCAAGTCGCCCCCAGCTTCCACCTCTTCCTCAAGGTGACGCGCAACAGCTTACCTCTTTCTACCTCTAGCTTTCCGGCGTGTGTCAAACCGTCTCGCTTCATCATGGCATTGATGCCTCTTTGGTTTAAGACTGTTAGCGCCTGCAGATTCACTATCGACACTAGTTGAATACAGTAGCACCTTACTCATGCTGAATTTTTCCTCGTGATCTTAAGGGTGCTAAATTGCGTTTAGACGCTGAGATTGGCAGCCTTGCAATTGGCGGGGATGAATTCATTGTTCTCGTACCCTTCACAAGGACGCCACAGCAGCGTTCTTCAGTTTGCACGGCAAGTCAAGAGCAGGGCCTCAATCCACCAAAACAACCAGAAATCTCTTCTGCGGCTAATTCAGCTTGGCAGGACATTATGGATGATCTCTCAGCAATGCCAGCCAATCCACAGTCTGATGCTGCTTCCAAAGATTTTTACTCATGTGACCCGTTCTCTGGGAGATTTACGGAGGATATGACAGCGGGTCAAAGTTCGTCAAGTGGGTCATCAAGGAAACGGAGGAAAACATGCAAGGAAAATGGAAATGGTTCCCCACAAATGGTGTCCTCTGAAGCGAATGGTACAGCTGAGAAACACAACATTAGTAAGAAAAGTGGGGTGGCCAAATCTGCTGCTACGTCATGTCATGTATGTATCTCCTCTGTTTTTTCTATCTACCACTGCCATTTCATCGTAACTTTCATCACTGGGAGAAGGAAACCAAATGGCAGCTTTGTGTTTCTTACCCAAGAAGAATGCAATAGGCATATGGCATACCGCATACATATTGTCTTGCCATACATGTTTTTACCCTAGTAGCTGGATAGCATTTTGATATTATGTGGTTGTAATGCAGGCTATGCAACCTTTGGAACCTGCTGAAATGGTGGAACATCTGAAACAAGGACTTGGAAAGGAAGAGCAGGTTTTCACTTATAACTTTCTGGAATTGATACTTCAAACAAAGCAATAGTATTTTTAGTGGTTGCAATTTGTATGTGCAGATCGTACATATACAAGAGATACCATCTAGAGAGGCATCATTTACAGAACTTCCATGTAATCTTTCAGAAGCTATGAGAGAAGCGCTGAAGAGTATTGGAATATCTAGACTGTATAGCCACCAGGTACGCTGGGGTGTGTCATATTTAGTGCATATTTAATTAGGTCATTGTCTTATGTTTTTTTTTTTTAATTTGAGTGTAGTCTCAAGCCATAAAGTCCTCTATTTCTGGAAGGCACATTGTCGTTGCAACTTCTACATCAAGTGGAAAGTCTCTATGCTACAATATTCCTGTTCTTGAATCTCTTTCCCAAGACTCTACGGCATGTGCTCTGTACATATTTCCGACAAAGGTCTGGGGCATAACCTATTACATTTTAGTAATGGTCAATTGGTTATTATCAATAATACTGATAGAAATGCATGCTCCTTTTGTTTTCTAGGCTTTAGCTCAAGATCAGTTGAGGACTTTACTAGAGATGAAGAATGCATCTCATATTGATATTGATGTTAAAATATATGATGGTGATACTCCTAGAGAAGATCGTTTGTGGATCAGGGATAATGCTCGACTGGTAACTATGTCTAGGGCTATAGTCGTGTTTTTAATTTGATTTCTTTATTTCAACGTTTCTAATCACAGACCATTTTACTCTCAGTTAATTACCAACCCAGATATGTTGCATGTGTCAATCTTGCCATATCATGGTCAATTCCAGAGGATTTTATCAAATCTCAGGTAAAAGAATCGGTTCCTTAGTTTTCTCAATGATCTTGTTCATTAGTCTTTTTTTTTGTTCAATGATGTTTTTTTTTTTCATCTGGGATCTGCTTTAAGTTCCAAATGAATAGGTGTGCATTTTGCTTGTATGTACACAATTTCTTGTGTTCTCCACAGTTACATATAATTTCTGTTGCAATTTACTCAGGTATATTGTCATCGATGAAGCACATTCATACAAGGGTGCATTTGGCTGCCATACTGCACTTATAATTCGGAGATTGAAGCGTATTTGTTCAAATGGTATGTATAACTTTTTATTTGATAGTTGATTTATTCATCTATCTTGTGTACTAAGAACTAGGTTTTCTAGTTATATGAATTTATTACTTGACTCCCAGATTCCTAATCAGAACCCAAAAATTTACAGTAAGTTCGTTACAAGTTGTAACTTCTGATGTGTGACTTTGCAGACCTATAAAAATTTGGGAGCTACTTATGCAGTTACACATATAATATAATCTATAAAGCCCTTGGTTTTCTGTATTTGCAGTTTATGGTTGTCATCCTACATTCATATTTTGTACAGCAACCTCAGCAAATCCATGTGAGCATGTCATGGTAGGTTATTGCCTCTCTTTATCATAGTTTTGAGAAGACATGGTTGTACCTAGCAAAAAGAAACCTGCTATTCTTTTTTTAGAGTAAAATGCAGGGCGGTCCCAACTTGTCTTTGGGTGTCATTGAAGTACAAAGCTCTAAAAATGTTACTTCACGTCCCTGAATTTTTCATATCATGTCATCCAGGTCCAAAGGGGCTCCAATCCACCCTCTGCCTTGGTGTGGCCGGCTGCTGTGCACCCCCCAGTGGCTTAGGTCTTGACCAGTGCTCCATCTCCATGCTGTTCCTTCCTCATCCTTTCTATTTATGCCACCAAGCAGACCTCGCAGCTATTGCAATCACAAGTTCACCACCACACCTTCATTCTTCACCCCCTCCCCCCTCCTCAAAGCCAACAATGTCCCTGGTAGTAAAGGCCATAAGAGCGAAGCTGGTGTTCCATGAAGTGTAGTGCATTTGGGCCCCACCATCAAATGACCTCACCAGACAAGAACTGAACCTAGGGGATATACCGTGGCATGCGGTGTGAAGGCGTGGAGCAGGTCAGGTCCTGTTTGGACCAGGACCTATATGACACTGAGGATGGACAAGTGTGGGGATCTTGAGAGTTTAGGACCTGGATGACATCATTCAACAAGTTTTGGGAGCAAAAAATAGATTTTGAGAGTTCGTGACAGCCAAGGACAAGTTCAGGGACTGCTCGTGTATTTGACTCATTTTGCTAAATCAAAGTGGTCTCATGTTATTTTTTTCTTAAAAACAATGTTCATCTGATGTTTTGAGAATATTGCATTTGTGTGGAACTGGATGTATTTTCTCTTCACAATGAAATATGTGTGTCCTAGGAATTGGCCAATTTGGATGAAGTCGAGTTGATTCAGAATGATGGAAGTCCGTGTGGTTCCAAGTACTTTCTCTTGTGGAATCCCCCACTACATATGACAGAAGGAAGGTCAAAAACTAGTTCAGTACCTAGGCGCTCAAGGTATAGTGATATATGCTCCTTTTTGTTAGAGTATATTTGGTAGTTTTAGATTTTAATTTGATATATTGTCACATGTATCCGGGTGGCAACTTGCCCCCAGTGTATCCCCATGTTATACCCAATCTACTATGCTTTCTTGGCATCATGAGTTCAGGTTTTGTAACTGAACCATAAGCCCTAGGGCCCCTAGGAGATCAATCTCCACTGTGGGCAGCGCCCTTGTCCTTAGATTGGGCTGATCCAGTTAATCTGCCATGCTATCATCATCAAGTAGCATTGGGCGGCAACATTCAGACCTCCTCCAAATGTACGTTGTTAGGTTGATGTACTACGGCTGTTGCTGGACCATGTGACTGTCTCATGGCATCGCTGCAGGCCAGGGTAGCCATACTCGCCGCCGCCACTGGGTGTGCCATGCCATTGTTAACCACGCGGAGGAGATGCTACTGCTCCCCATTTGTTGTTATATGCATTGTAGAGTGGTACTTTCTTAGGTTGTGATCTTTGTATGATTGTTTGACATTGATGCCAGATTGCAAGTTCCCTAGTTTCATTTGCCTGGTTAAAAGCATAATTTCTTTTAAAAGTCATGCTAAGCGATAGCTCGGTTGATTGCGCCTCCTGTTGATGAGGCTGCTCGCCTGGACTCAAACCCGGTTGCTCGGAAGAATGGGTATTATGTCTCCCATCTATTGCCAGGAGTTACCTTATTTATACTACTGGCTAATCTTTTGACAGCATTTCATGCATCAGAAAATGTTCTACTTTAATGTTCCATGTTACTTGAAATTCTCAGAAATTCAAGAACATGGTACTTGAGTTTTCTTTCCTATTTCATAAGAATATTGCTTATCTGCAACACTATCATTCTTGAGTACTTTGTTATGGTATGTAAGCAACACATTATGTGTTTAAAAGTACTTTGTTTACTGCTGCTTACCAGTGAATAGGTGTTTGCACATATATTAAGAAGTATCTTCTCAATAAATAATATTAAGAAGTACTAATATCATTATTTTCTTTGCTAGCTCAATAGTAGAGGTTTCATATCTATTTTCCGAGATGGTTCAACATGGGCTCCGCTGCATTGCATTCTGTAAAAGTAGGAAGCTATGTGAGCTTGTCCTAGCTTACACGTAAGACACATTTTTCTATGTATATCACTTTTCTGTTTTTGTTGAACTTTTGGGCACATGCACTTTTACGACAGATGACCCATAACCCATTTGTTGCAGGCGTGAAATTCTTCTGGAGACTGCAAAAGAATTGGTAGATTCTATCTGTGTATATCGTGCTGGCTACATTGCTGAGGTTAGCATGTCCTATCGCTAAAGCGTTCTGCCATTCTGCTTGTGATTTGTGGTATGCTCTAATGACTTTTGGGCTGACAAAATATGCTCTTATATTCAGAAAAAAAAAATCCTTGTCCATGATCTTACAATTGGTTTGCTACAAGTTGGATTTTTAAAACTTAAAAGCAATACGATACATACTTGCGGCACTGCCCACTGTCCAGCACTTCAATTTTTTAAACTTCTAATAGGCGGGTCTGTAATTTTCCTGCCTATGGTGCTCATTCATTTTTCTACCCACTATGTTTAATTCTTGATGTCTTGTGTATTCAAGAAAAAAAAGACCAGTCAAACCATGTTTGGAGGCCACATACGGGTTGTGCCGGACCTAGTTTAAAATTGATTAACCCAATTTCAGCTTCAGCAAGATATGATGACGAGCATCTGCTACCACCAATGGAATAGGTCCCTGCCCTTGAGTGTTGGGCCTGCAGCAGGTTCATAGATGTTTCACGCAAATGTGTGCCAAAGCGGAGGCATGGAGTTGATGACGCTGACAGTGACTGTACCGGCGGCACTCTTGACTCTTGACGGCAGGGGAGTAGTCAGAAAGGACAGTGAAGATGTGGGTGCCCTGGAGGATTGAATGCTTTAATTTGCTGCTGCCATCATCATGACTTGTATCGGATGCACAATTAGACCACCTAGACAGCGATTAGTCAAAGAGTAATTGCTAGTTTTGCGGTGACCGTCTATCTAGCATCTAGGATAACACACAACATGCTTGTTCCCCTTTCATTCCCATCGATGTGAGCATCAAAAAATTCAAAACAAAATGAGGTCTTCTTTTGTATCCATTTACAAAACCTACAAGTAACAGCAATGCTTCAGCAATTATGTTTTTTCAAGGATTTTTCTCTTACTAAAAAAATATGTTGCAAAATGTTTTTAGGATTTTTTTCACAGTGACATATTAGGCATGAAAATGCTTTAAAAAAGATTGTCGCCCCTTGACAAGTTAATGTAGTATGGTCTCAGAAACATTTTTTTTTCCCGAACACGCAGGAGAGCAGCATGTCACGCCATTGATTGGTAGAAAATAGTTTGATTATATGCCGACTTTGGTCAGTGAAATAAATTGTTTGCAGGACAGAAGAAAAATTGAGGCTGATCTTTTCGGGGGTAAACTTCGTGGAGTCGCTGCTACTAATGCTCTTGAACTAGGGATCGATGTTGGGCATATTGATGCAACATTACATCTTGGGTTTCCTGGTAGTATTGCCAGGTAGGTGAAGAATTACATATTCAATGAACCTCTGTGTTTATCTTGTCACCCTGCTAAGATACAGAATTTTAACTGCAGCTTGTGGCAGCAAGCCGGTAGGTCTGGAAGAAGAGCAAAACAATCACTAGCCATTTATGTTGCCTTTGAGGGTCCTTTAGATCAGTATTTCATGAAATTCCCACATAAACTATTTGGCAGGCCAATTGAGCATTGCCAAGTTGATTCACATAATCTAAAGGTTTATAGATACGTGTTTATTTTTAATTTTTTATTAACTAATTTGGTAAGTATAAATACTCTGAGAACATAACCCTTCTCTTTTATTCAAAATTTGAAATTTATTACAGGTTTTAGGACAGCACCTTGCTTGCGCTGCTTATGAACATCCCTTGTGCCTGCAATACGATGAGTGCTACTTTGGCTCTAGTCTCGATAGTGTAATGACAACCCTTAAAGACAAAGGTTATATCATTAATAATCGAGCTGGGTCTTTCTCTTCAAGCATGTGGAACTATATTGGACCTGAGGTTTGTTCATTCTTTATTTGTATCCTATAATGTCTCTTATTTTGTTTTAGTAAGAGAAATATTTTTTCTTTCTGCAGAAAAGCCCTTCACAGGCTGTAAGCATACGGGCAATTGAGCAGGACAAGTATATAGTGATTGACAAGTTAAATAATCGATTACTTGAGGAAATTGAGGAAAGTAAAGCCTTTTTTCAGGTATATGTTCCTTCACTACACATCATCTCTGTAGGCCTCTTTCAATACTTTTCCACTGCTATCACAACTGACAGATTAGTTGATCTGCTATTATGTTTTCTGTCATCAGTAGCTTACTGTATCAAGTGTCGTTTTCTTCAATTTCAGGTTTATGAAGGTGCTGTTTACATGCATCAGGGTGTCAATTACTTGGTTGAGGAACTTGACTTGGCATCAAGGACAGCCTTCTGTAGGAAAGCTGATTTGAAATATTACACAAAAACACGAGACTATACTGACATCAATGTCCTCAGAGGAGAATTTGTATGCTCTCAAGACTATTACAACCCTAGCTTCCTTTAAATTTTCTTCATTATTGACTCATCCCTGGAGTGATTTTCAGCACTTCATTATTGACTCTTCCAATATATGTAGGCTTATCTTCCTACAAGTACATGTGAAACTAATCGCGTGAAGACAACTGCTCAAGCAAATGACTGCACCGTGACTACTAAATGGTTTGGTTTTTATCGCATATCAAAATCGAGCAATAAGATATCTGACAGCCTCGAGCTTAACCTGCCCCCATATTCCTTTATATCCCAGGTCCATGGCTTGAATATGATTACTGCAAATATTTTTGACACATTCTCACATGATTCTTACATTTCTGTATGTTGCCCAACCAGGCTGTTTGGGTGCGAATTCCCCACTCAGTAAAGATAACCGTGGAGGAAAGAAAACTAGAGTTCAGAGGTGGCTCACACGCTGCTTCGCATGCACTCCTGAATGTAGTGCCTTTGTAAGTTATTCATTGACCCCAGAAAATTTGATGTCTGGTAGATAATTTTCTGAAGAAAAATTATTTTCTCAAACCAGAATATGTGTGGTTGGCAATGCAGTAGTGAATGTTTCTTTTTGGAGCTTACACCAGAGACTTATAGTACAACTGTTCAGATTTTTTTTTTGTTCTTTTTAATTGCCTGTAACTTTGTGTTGTTGATCGTTCATAAATTTTCGCAGGCATATGATGTGCAGTGCTTCTGACCTAGGAACAGAATGCGCGAATCCTCATGAAACCCGTGGCATCCCGGCCAGAATCCTTTTATATGATAGACATCCAGGTGGTATCGGCATAGTATCACAGGTAATTTTTCACTAGTTGAGATAGTATAGCCGTCTATGTTCTACATGTTGTACTTACAGAGATTGTAGATCTGTTAGTGTTGTCACTCCCCTCTGAGAGATGCTTAATCATTAGAGTGATGGAGTACTCATGCTTAATTTTAGCTTTTTTTGCGAGAATAATTTTAGCTGATTAAGTGAAAGACTAAAATATTCCTTTTGCCCTTTTTGTTAAAAAAATGTAGGCCCAGATGCTCTTCGGGGAACTACTCCTGGCTGCTTTAGAACTTGTTTCCACGTGCAACTGCACAAGTGCCGTTGGCTGTCCAAACTGTATCCAAGTAAGTCTGGACGTAAGCTGTGCAAGACTGTACCTTTGGAGAAAAGACTGGGCTCTTCGATCTGACATGCTCTATTTTTTTCAGTCACTGACATGCAGCGAATATAATGAAGTTTTGGACAAGGAGGCAGCAATTTTGATTCTAAAGGTAAGTGATCTACGCTTGTTAAGTTTTATGTGTCGCTCACCGTTGTTCACTTTGCAGTAGACATATGACATTGGCTTTGGTATAGGGAGTAATCGACTATGAGAGATCGTATTTTAAAGCAGAAGACGCTTCTCAGCGAAGCTGACGCCGAAGCTACGCGCCGGTTTTGACAGTAGGTAGTGAGGAGTGTGTTCATTACTGTTTTTTTCTCGCCAAAAAAAAAAAAGAAAGAACTTCAACGTTGTTTGGTATTCCTGTTTGTAGATGTAGAATTGTAGAGGTTCAGTCCCTACTCACATTTGTAGCCTCGTCATATCCAAGTTGTTAGCATCCTACGACAATCGTGTCCATACATCTACATAGTACATCCAGAAAACGGCACAAATGTCATGTCAGAGCTACTTTTTTTTTTTGGCAAATAATATCAGAGCTACTGGCGGGCCCGCTCATGTTCGGACGTGCATCGCCTCTAGCCCAGGTGTGCACTGCGGCCTAGCCTCCAGCAGTTGACCTCCTCGCCGCCGCCGCCGCCCACACTCGGTGGACACGAAGCGCGCCGCACAATCGCGATTCCTGTCTCGACGTCGTCGACGACGACGACGAGAGTCGACGTTGACCTCTTTTTATCCCGTGGCGGTGGCGCGGCGCCGGTGGCGGACGCTCGGGTCACGTCCTGTCCAACCTCTCGTCCCACCTCTCACCATCGGTACTCCTGTTGTTGCTCCCGCTGTGCTGCGTGCACTCGGTTCCCGGCCACTCTCTCTGCTGGTCAGGTGGCCGGCCGGTCAGCGTCTCCACTCCGGCCGGACGCACGACGCCAAGGCTCGGCTTTTGCTCCTCCCCCAGCTTTCTGCGACTGCGACATATGGCAGCGAACAATTTGCTTTTGCGCATGGAGATTGAGGAGCAAGTCGCCGTTGACCCCCGGGGACAACAGACGTGCTCCCGTCCGGCCACCGCCGCTACGGCCAAGCTCCGGTTGGTGGTGCGAGTTGACAGGCGCGCGCCCCATGCATGCGTCGTGCACTCGTGCTCCGGACGTGACGCCTCGTAACGATCGGCGACACACGGCAGCAAGTGCAGGCACTAGTGGATCTGATCTCTTTCTGCACGAGCGTAGCGTTGACCTAGTAGCCTCCACTGACAGTGTGTTGCTTGTCTCCTGGAGCGACGTGGAAACCTGCATGGTTCCTTTCGTTTTACTTTGGCTTTCAAAAGCTGTTGGGTGTTTGATGCAATAAATTTTATAGTTTCTAAAACTCTGGCTTTGCTAAAATTGTACTTCCTCCATTTCAAATTATAAGTCGTTTGACTTTCTAGACACAAAGTTTGACCACTCGTTTTATTTAAAAAAATTATGCAAAATACCATTTCTCTTGTCGTGGATTGCTTAATCAATCAAATCTTTTCAAGAATGTTTTAAATTTGACTATATTTGCACAAATTTTTTGAATAAAACGGGCGGTCAAACTTTGTGTCCAAAAATTCAAACGACTTACAATTTGGAATAGAGAAAGTATTATTTTTAGAGTTAAAAAACTCTACTGATGATTTTTTTCTAAACCATAGTTTGTATCTCTTTATTAGCTTATAAAACCTCAGTGTATGAGCTGTAAAAGACTATCTTTTGGACAAAATCATGGTTTTAGAGACTTCAAGATTTGTTATATGCAAACAACACCTTAATCTGCCATAAGTTTTGTTGACACCTTTTTTGTTATAATATGCTCTCACCTTGAATACATTTTTTTAGAGTTCAAGGGCAACAACCCCAGCCTTTCGATTTATAAAACCAAAAGATCATAATCCAGGGAGAGCAACCCCACAAAGTCCTCCACACCCAGGTGAAGAGACCAACAAAAGGCCAGTTAAACAGTGCAAGTTCTGTGCCCACGACACCTAAGATAGCAAAAGAGCTAAAAATAGGAAAATTACACTTCACTCGGGACAGTGTTCAGCTCACCCCACCAGAACTGGGCAGGCGATCTTTTCACCATCTCAGTCTTCTCCTTCAGGGACGCATCATTGAACCTACTATCCAAACCACGGGGTAGTTTCAATCGGCGACCCAAGGCAGCCACAACACCATTTTTGCAGTTATCTTGACAACACCATTTTTGCAGTTATCTTGAGTTTGTTCATGTAGGTCAACAACAGATCTTTCTTCTCGGCTGAACAAAGGACTAACCAATTCTGCAGCACACCTATCACCATATGTTACGAAAACCTCCATGCTTTTCCAGCCAGATTTCTAAAAGCAAAGCTCATTTTTGAGTTGCCAAACTGACCAAGTAACAGCATATGTGATGATATTTAAAAGGCTATTCCTTTTGCTACTTAAAATTTACCAATATCATCGAGACCATTTCCTAAAGAAGTACCAGTACGAGGTTTTCACCTTGAATACATATGCCCCCCCCCCCCCCCCAAAAAAAAAAAAAAAACCTTTTGTCCAGTTTTTCCCTGTATCGTAAACAATTTTAGTGTACTCCTTTTTTGCGAGACCTAGTTATCCTAGATCAAACTCATTTGACTATGCTGAAGTTTACAAACAATATGTAGAACATTATTTAATTTTATTAAATTCTCTATGAATATATGTTCATACTTTTTCCCTAAAACCTAAGTCAAATTTTAGACATTTGAATCTCTACCTAATAATAAAACAAGAAAATTTCAGTCCACCTCCAGATTTCATCTGCCTCCTCCCCCAACTCCCTCCCGTCCGTACATGGTTTAGCAGGGAGAAGGGAAAATAAAAATTACAGGGTTCCAGATATAAATATATGAGAGAAAGAAAAGATGGAAGGATCTAAATTAAATTTGAAAAACTTGGGATTCCTGATGCAAAAATTCAGTCCATGTTACTGTATGGGCCTTTGGTGACAATAGATTGGGCCAAGCCACGAATTGGTCCTTTTTTCTTTTTCTTTTAAAAAAACAACAAAGTTATAAATTACATAAAAAATTATGGGACAAATACAAATTTAAGTAATTAAATATTAGACGTATATTTAACAAGTTTAACAAAATGTCTCACTCCTCTACCTAATAGTAAAACAAATAAATTCCATGCTGCCCCAAATCTGTCCGCCACCAAATAATCTGTCCGCCGTCCGTCGGAGGGAGTAGCTGCACCGTTAGAAAAATTTGGGCATTCAAAATTTCTCCACCGTTGGAATCAAAGGATGTACCCAGTTCCGTTTCAAAGCTATAGTTTGTCCTTTTTTCTAACTAGCAAAAATGCTCGTGCGTTGCAACGGGACTAACAAATGAATTACTATAAAAATCTTTATCAAGACGGGCAAAACCGATCAACCTCGCAACCGTCTTGGATTACTATATATGCCTTTCTTGAGTCAGGCATGGAAAAAAGAACATGAATAGGTGGCACGCCGAATGCATCCATGGGCAGCCACCATCGCCGTTCACTGGTGCCTACTCCTCGCTGGATCACATGTACCATCGGATTAGCCCGTCCGCCTACCTCTAGGTCCAGCCTGCTGCCGCAACATTATAACTAAGTTGCAATCAATTTATGCATTGGCTGAAGAAAAGATGAGAAGCTAACAAAAGCCTTTTTATTGGAAATCTTATATAGTCTATGTAAAATCTTGAGATCAACTTTTACT
>JAKNSH010247162.1:0-10514 GCA_027790015.1 Cymbopogon flexuosus
CGGCGCCACTTGTCAGCTACCACCTCTCTGCTTTGGGAGGTTGATCTTTGATGTCTTCTAGCTTCTTCTCGACTTAGTTCTTATATGAAACTAGGTGGGTACCCCGCGCTTTGCTGCGGGTATTTCAGATAATTTAAAAAAATAGACTATTTAAATTTATAGTTATATGAATAAAACAATCTTAAATTAATTTTGATGTTTGGTTTGACATGCATATTAGTGGATGAAGAGAAACTATCATAATTATATGGGCTAAGTGGATACACACCACTGGAATTTGCACGATTTTGAAATACACTATTACTATTCGTCTAATTGGGCTGGTGCCATTGTAATTTTGCAAGAGTTTGAAATACGCCATTGTCTACGCCAAACAGGTAATTGGACTGTGTTGTATTTCTGTATGAACCGTTTTGCCCTCCCACTGTAGGATGAGCACATGACGGTCGGTTCTATCCATTCCAACACTCAGCTCAACTCAATCACTGGCTTATAAAAAAAAGTACTCGAGCAGCGGCACTGATGCATACATCGTGCATGTTTATGGATAAAATAAAAAAATAAACGTGAACTAAATGGACAAACTGAGTGACAACGAAGCTTCAATTACCCTTAACTTGTGCATTAGGCTTTCACGTTCTTACAAAGACAAAAGGGATCGATAAATGTGCTAGAAGAGCCCAAGACCCTCAGTACCGTTCAGATATATAAGTGTTCAGTATTTAGAGGAGGTATGTCACTTGCCATCGCGAGAGCACACCTGGAACCAGTATCGGCGACTTCTGAATCGCCGCGGACGGCGCAGGCGGCACGTCATCGTTCTTCATGGCCGCTGCAACCCTATTGGACTGAGGCCACAACAACGCTTACCTTCATGGCTCCAGTCGCCTCGACGTCGCCCCGCGGACTGGCTACGACGAAGATGCATCGGGGCTGCGCGCGCTAAGAGCGGGTTGGGGCTAAGCTTTTGCAGAAGGGGCAAAACAGGCAATACGAAAATACACCACCATCTAGTATGCCTGATAGTGGGCCATACGACACAAAAACATAGATAGTGGCGTATTTCAAAGATCAGCGAAATTATAATGGTATCTGTCCAATTAGACGAATAGCAATGGTGTATTTCAAAATCGTGCAAATTTCAGTGGTGTGTATCTAATTAGCCCTTATTATATATGCTAGTTAGTTATAATTGCAATTTTAAGTGGATGTTGAGGTGATGTTGATAGCTTGTATGTTGAGAGAATTAGCTTGTGGTGTTTATTCTTATAAGAGAGATATAGATGAGATATCGGCATGCATCCATGTAATGTAATCTTGAAATGGTGCCGTTTTGGGGGGGGGGGGGTTCTCACCGTGCGTAGGCGTGTAACGATGCTTGTGCCCGTTACTCAAAATATGGGCCAGTGCGCCATTTGTCGTTGGATCATACACTGATTACCATTTTCCACACGCGTCTTTCAAACTAGTCTTTCAAATCACAGTGGATAACCATGTCGAGAATGTCTCCTCCAAACACAAACAGCAAAGCTACAACAAACCTCAAATAGTCAAATTGACTAGTACTACGTACCGTATCAGTATGAAGTATCCAACGTCCCGAGTACTAGTACTACTTGCAGATACTGACAAGAATGCATTTTCTCTTATATAAAGAAACAAGAGTGCAAATCAGAACCGTGTTTACAAACTCGTGAAGTAAGCACTGTAATTATGTTTTTTTACTAACAAAGTGTTAACAGCATGTACGCGTGCGTAAGCATATTTTTTTAGAAAAGAAAAAAACAATTTGTGAAGAGTACTGAAGGCCACTGTAATTTATTGGATGGGTCAACACAACATTTTTTAATCTGTCATCACAACGATTGGTATTGGTATCTATTATTTAGGCCCATCAGGCTTTGGTATCTATTATTTAGGCCCATCAGGCTTTGAAGCCTATATGTAGTGTGGGCTGCATGTGACATTGTGAGTTTGTGACATGGTAAACCGTTGCCTCACTTTGATGTTTTATTTTTTTGTTGTGTGTGTGTGTTGTAGCCACACCCACACGTTGCCTCGCTTTGCTAGAGGAGATAGTTTGTTGATATTATGCAAAAGCGCATAATATCAACAAATGATAACTCTTACTCAAACCATCGGCCTCCATGATGGAGGTCTTGAAAGGATCATTTAGAGATGATTGTATATGCAGTGCCTCCTTGTCATAAACAAAAACCGTGGAAAAATAAAAGTACGAGCACTTCCAGAGTGAACTGTTGATTGAAATTGTAGTATTTTTAGGTTGGTTAAATGAGATGGCTACCATCGCTGCAAGATTCCTTTAATTACGTCTAATTGGGAAGCTAAATGTAGCCCTAGGTTCTAGAGTTGCATCCATTTCCTCTCCCTGATATTGATTTAGGCCAGGATTCCTGCAAAGTGGAAACATGGGATGCTTCTGCCCTACCACGACCTTCTTTGATATGGTTTGTACATAGTTTTTCATCTGCTTAATCAACCTCTTTCACATGAGAACGACTTCTGAAGATTAAAAAAAAAAAATCAAAAAGTCGTTTTGAGGATTGAACCCGAAACCATTAGTTTTTTTAACTTCTCTAATTTTCCCCAGTTTTTTCTAGCTTCTCTAGAGAAACCCCAAATCCAATCAAAGGGCCTACTAGTAATTTTGCATAGACATTTTCTGGGCTGGATTTTAAACGGTTCATGGAGCTTAGTTGGGCGGTTCGGTGCCACAGGCCTAGCTCGGTTAAGGTCATATGTCGGTCACAGTTTGTTTGTTGTTGTACGGTGGCTTCATCCTAGTGCTGCTAGCATGTCATGTTTGTTGTTGTACGGTGGCTTGTAAAGAAGTCAAATTGTACAGGCCCACCGAAGATTTTACTTTTCTCATCAGCTCATGTCCCTATCTTCAACAAAAGAGCATGCATGTGCCACACCGTGCCACCAGTACACAATTGACTGATTTGTCTATACATATTGACAATTTATATCTGAGCTATATCATTTTCAACCTTTAGAAAGTTGATATACACAAACATGGGTAGCGACGTAGAGTGCAGTTACAAGTCTAAATCGCGATGCTTTTAATTTGGTGAACCCGTAACCGTTTCCTTTTGTTTTGCCCGTAACCGTTTCCTTTTTTTTTTTTTCAGTGCGTCCATCTCCATCGTCCTCTAGAATTTTTCTTCTATTCAAAACTCCATAACCACGCACTTCCAATCCAATCAAGCTCCTGTAATCTCCAGCTTATCCTTCTTGATTTTGGCTCCAGTTCACACTTCACAACTTTATTATTATAGTACCCTAGTCTGCTATACTGCTACAGATATAGCATACCCATGGCAAAATTTAGGTCACACATGCGGCCGTATACTATTTGTAACTTTTTTCCGACCATAGGTAACTATTTACTCCATTCGTCCCAAAATAAACGCAATTATTTGAATTCGACGATTTCTATTTGACTGTTCGTTTTATTTAAAAAAATTTAATAAATATTATTTGTTCTATTATAAGTAAATTGTTTTAGCATTAGAGATATTTTCATATTTATTTATTTAATTTATTATTTGTATAAAAAATTTAAATAAGACAAATGGTCAAAGCAAAATCGTAGAAGTCAGAGAATTGCATTTATTTTTAGACGGAGGGAGTATTTGACATGTAAACGAAATTACTCCGTAAATATGTTAAGCTTTTCTGTTTTTGAGAAACAGCGAAATATGTTCCTCCTAACTGACATCCTGCTGGCCGACGCGGCGCTTCGTCCACGGCCCGCGCAGCACCGGCTTTACACGCGCCCGGCATGCAAGCATGAGGCAGCTGCTTATCCTTTGACCTGATGACGACGTGCTCCCTGCTCCAGCTATTTTGCATTTTAGTACTGCAACCACAAAGTCGTAGTATCGAATAAAGTGACCGCAACTTTATAACTGTAGCACACTTAATGTTACAATTAGGCTACGTGTTATGCTTGCTCAGCTAAAGAAATATGTAAATTTTGAAAACACAGACGACGTCATCATTAGCTTTCAAACTATGTTCAAAACACTTAGTGCGGAGATGCTATTGAAGATAAGTATGGAGGCAGAACATCAAACAAACCACTAATCATTTTTTGAGAATACTTATTAAAGATATGAAATTGTGCACTACTCAGAACACTTAGTGCGCTAAATCCTTTCCATATCATGTCGCTAAGTTAATGGAGACAAGGTCCTCGTAAAATAAAATTCGAAAATACATAAATCGGACGTGAGATACGTGCAATGCGCATTATTATTTCCTGCCGAATAACACTGTACTAAGCCGGTGGTACTCGTACCTTTGACCATGATGATCTGACGGCGATGTTGGTAGTCGTCAGACGCCACTGCCTGTTCATACACGGAAGCGCCGTTATAAATGCCGACAGCCAGCCCAAAAGCTCGCGCAGGTGTCTTCCAGCAATTTCTCCGATAACCCCGTGTCAATTGCCATCACCAAGGGCTAAACCAAATAATTAGCCTCGCCACGTCTCGCTGCACCGTGGGGCCCACCCCCTATGCCGGACCCACCTCCGGCAAGGCGAATTTGTACGGCCGCGAATCAGGACCACTAGCACGGATCAAGTGGGCCCACCGGGGCGCCTACCTGGTCCACATGTCATCGCCTCGTGTCCCGTCGCGTGGCCTCCGCCGGCCACGACGGCACGCCTCACTGCGCAGCTGACAGTTTGACGCCCACGCACACCCCGCGCCCCTAAATAAAGAAGGCAACTGCGGAATCGCTCGCGACGCAGCGCAGGAGGTGGGGCGAGTTCGCGGGGGCGAAGGCGAAGCTTCTGGTGGTGGTGCTGGTGGTGGCTCGCGTCGTCAAGCGGCAGCAGGAGGAGGAGGAGGGGAGAGAGAGGAGCGGGCCGGCGGCGGAGGTGTAGATGGCGGTGGAGTACCACTGCTGCACGGCGGCCTTCTTCGAGCACATCGTCATCATCGTCGTGCTCGTGCTTTTCGCGGGGCTCATGTCGGGCCTCACCCTGGGACTCATGTCCCTCAGCCTCGTCGATCTCGAGGTGCTCGCCAAGTCCGGCACCGAGCAGGACCGCAAGCACGCAGGTACCCCATGCCCGTCGCCACCCTCCCGTGTTTCCCGGGCGCTCCGGGACCCTTCTCTTCTCTCGCGTACAGGTGCGGCGGCCGGCGAGGTCATGTTGCGCGCGGGGGGGCGTGTGCGCTGCAGCTGCCTGATTTGGATGCGGGGTTGGTCAGATTTCGCTGGGGCTGGTTGGTGGTACACGAGTTGGCCTGGCATTTCGTCGAGCAGCTCCATGGTGTTGGTTCGATCCATGATTGATAGAACAGACGTTTGAACTGATAGGCTGTTTCGCCGTATTGTGGGTTGTTGATCAGGAGTTTCTGGAAAACCTGGCGCGTCATGTTTCTGAACTTGGTCGCCTGTGGGGATATGAGTGTATGACTGATATTGATCACCTGGCAGTGGGTTCTGAATTTCTCTAAACATAATGAAAATGCTGCACTGCCTTTGGGCTTTGGCTTCACTAGACAACGGGGTTTCCTTTTTACATATAATAAATCAAACCAAATCTAGAGAACAAAAACTTTGGGGTTTCCTTTTTAGTTTCGGAGAAGTTCTTCTTCTCAAGTGAGACTTACAGTATACTAGGTTCTGATTCTTGGTCTTTAGTTAGGTTTGGTTGATATCCGTGGGATTTTGCCGCATTTAAATGGTTGGAGATGAGTCCTAGGATATATATTATTTGCTCTCTAATGCAAAAGTATTAAAATTCTATTAGGTAAACTGCAGGAAATATCTAATACAAATTATTGCCTTGGATGCACTTTTCCAGCAGTACTGACAGTATGACACTACGTTTCTTTATTGCAGCTAAGATTTTACCTGTTGTGAAGAACCAGCACCTTCTGCTATGCACTCTTCTAATCTGCAATGCGGCTGCAATGGAGGTGCTCCTCTATGATTCCAGTGACTTTTAGATTACATAATTTTAAATCCCCACAATAAATACTTTTAAATTACATAAGTTCAGGACCCCACAATAAATAAGTTGTGATGATATGCTTGTCTGTGTATTAGGCTTTGCCCATATTCCTTGATAGCTTGGTGACTGCTTGGGGTGCGATTTTGATATCAGTGACACTGATTCTGCTGTTTGGTGAGGTGAATCATCGATTTTTCACTTACTGATGCTCAGCTTCATTGTCAAGTTTGGTATCATGTGCTAATGTTTTGGTATCAACAGATCTTACCACAGTCCATCTGCTCACATTATGGGCTGGCTATTGGTGCTTCAGTTGCTCCATTAGTCCGTGTGCTTGTTTGGATCTGCTTTCCTATTGCCTATCCTATAAGCAAGGTAATAGGTGACTCCCTGATCAAGTGTACTAACATTACTTGAGGAGTTCTCTATTATATAATATTGGCTTAAAATTTACGTCTGTTTCAGCTATTGGACTGTGTGCTGGGTCATGGTCAGACAGCTCTCTTCCGTAGAGCTGAACTAAAAACACTTGTCACTCTGCATGGGAACGAGGTATATCAATCATGTTGTCTTCTAAGTAGTAAGTCTATCATGCAAATGTTCCTTTCCTGTGAAGCTAGACTTATAGTATCCTTTTTGAGCAAGAACCGTGGGGCAACGCCCCCCGGCAACGACGATATATTAAAAAAGTAAGAGGAAGAAACAAAACTTACAGACTTGCAAGGCTAACCGGCGGTTAGCAGGGAAGGAAAAGAGAGGAACTGAAAACTAAACAGACTAGCCGGACTAAACTAGGCTTATAGTATCCTTGCCCATAGTGTATTTATGTTTCTATTATCTGTAGCTTTCGGCACGATCTTTGTATGCTCCCGCTAGGAAACAGTCACATGGGCATTGGCTAACCACAGTCTCTACATAGCACATTCGTACTTTAGAAGGTATTGCAGGAAAATATTGTGTACTTTGTTAGTTTGATGCTTGGTTGCTTGATTCAAGCATCACGTATAAGAACAGAATTGTATGTTTGGTATTGGCAAATAATTCTCCTTCAAATGGATCCGTGAAGTCTTCCATAGCTGATGTGCATGTTTAAGCAGTGAGAGGATATTGAGCTATTCCAACTGATCACAGCCAACTTATGATGGGTGTCAAGTTAGATTATACAGCTTATCATAGTTTGTTACCTTTCTACTTCGTTTGTCAAATTTTAGCAATCATTTTGCAGCCTTATCATGTCAACAATAAGGCATAAATTGTCTGCTATTTATTTTCTTTCCCATTTGTTGGTATGTCAGTTTAGCTTATCTTTTGGTGTGAACCTAAATAATCTGTTCGGCTGATAAGCCGGCCAATGCTGTTTTGTTTTGAGAGAAAAACACTGTACATTCAATGGAAGACAATAAATGACGCCTGCTTGGAATATCAAACGAAGTTATATGCTATGAACATTTTTTTCCTCGTTTTGGCATATATCTTAGACGCTCATATGCAGCTGATTGACTTACTAGATGTGTTACGTTTGTTCTATCCAGACACATTTAGCAAGGATTTCATGGCATAGACTTTGTGAGGCATGAAAGTTTGCATGTGTATGGAAGTTTCTGTTATCTTGCTATGTTACTTGTTTGTTACTGAAACAGGCTGGCAAAGGTGGAGAATTAACCCATGATGAAACTACCATAATAGCTGGAGCTCTTGAACTGACTGAAAAGAAAGCTAAAGATGCTATGACACCCTTGTGTCAAACATTTGCAATTGATATAAATGCAAAACTTGACAGGTAATACATCATATCCCATTCTGTCTTAAATCTTAAACAGCATGCTGCAGTTATGCAGAATTGTTGTTAAACAAACTGTGCCATTGTCTCTTTCACACAGGAATCTAATGCAAGAGGTACTTGAGAAAGGGCATAGCAGAGTTCCTGTCTATTATGAAAAGAAAACAAATATTATTGGATTGATATTGGTAATTTCCTTCTATTAAAATATGCTATGCATTTTTTTCAGAAAACTTTGGAAATTTCTAGCATTTTTCATCTATCCTTCAGTTGTCTGTCGGTCTGTCCTTATTGAAGAAAGATCTTTGCATAGAATAGGATTCTCCACAGTGGTAAGGGTAGGCAATTACTAGGCAAATTGAACATTCAAATTAAAGAAGAAATTCATGTGAATGGTAGGGAACTAAGCCCAAAAGGGCTGCCATGGTCAATCCTCACGAGAAGTTGACAGCAAACAGTTCATGTATGTAGTGTTGGTTGAATAAATTGTTTGCAACTATATTTTTTTATCAATATTGAAATTTTTGGAAGATTTATTATTAAGCTGGACACACATAACATACTTTATTATTTTGTTAAAGGAAGAAGTACTTCAAACTTACCTGCTGTTCATGTAGCTACTCTTAGATATTATGCTCAAGGCATGGTGTAGCTGTGATTTAGTAAAGGCTGAAACACATGAATTTGTAAATTAATTATGAAGCAACCCTATCAACAATGGCATGTATGACATTGGTGAGAATTGTTGAGTTGGTTTTTTTTTCTCTTCTATGATCGACTAATACAATATAAAAATGTGGGATGTGTTGCACGTGTGTTACTATTAGAGTATTAGTGGTTATGCTGTTGCTTTGAGTATATAAATTTATTTTGGTGACCTTTGTGAATATAACTGTATTGCATTTTTCTTTATGGATTTTCAGGTGAAGAATTTATTATCGGTTAATGCTGATGATGAGGTTCCTATAAAAAGTGTAACTATACGCAAAATTCCTCGGTAATATATTAAAGTTCTTTCTATCTGACGCTTTTAGTTGATTTCCGTAGTGAACTATAACTCCGTTTCCATATGTATCAATATTACTGGAAATACAAAGAATGACCTATGACAGTATCCTTGATGCTCCACAAGAGAACTGTTTCTACCAATCATTAGCATCACTATAGGATGGACCTAAATAATTAGTGTAGTGTGATTTCAGGCTAGTTTGTTTTGTTGTCAGTCTATTGGTGTATTGTTGTAGGAACATTCATATATATATGGCATGCATAATTAGGTTAACATACAAGTGGCTTATAGTTCGGTTATATACAAGTCGCGGCTCTCAAACATACTAAACACATCAAGTTCAAATTTAGAGTTAGGAAAGTGAAAAGTTTATTTCTTGAGCAGTTCCAAAGTTGGAACCTTCTAGTTTGCTCATCATATAACATATTACTATAGCAAAGACATAATATATATTCAGCTAACACATGTGCCCCTTGATGGATTTCAGTGTTCTAGAAGACATGCCCCTCTATGACATCCTGAACGAATTTCAGAAAGGTCACAGCCACATGGCAGTGGTCATAAGGAAAAACAATCCAAGTTACCCACCAGCAGAACAAGCTGCCAATGATGGTGGAACTTTCGGTGAGCTCCTATGCAGTTGATACACCTTATTAGTCATCTTTAGTAACTCACGTCTGCTATGCATTATCTTCTCAGTATGTCTTACTCTCTTTGCTTTCTTTTCTTTGGGTGTGGAACAAAGAGGTGTCCATTGCTATTGATGATAAGAACAGTGAAAAGGTCAACGAGAAGGTCGTGAAAAACCTTCCACCACCACTGCAAAGATGGAAGAGCTACCCTAACACTCAGAACACATCACATAGAGGAAATAGGCCTAAAAAATGGTCCAAAGATCAAGCAGACGTTCTGCAGGTCCATAAAGAGCCCTTGCCCACGCTGAGGGAAGATGAAGAGGCTGTTGGTATCATAACCATGGAGGATGTCATAGAGGAGCTTCTGCAGGTTAGTGGTCTGCAAACTTCTAAGCTTTATTTAGGCTGTCGAGTAAACTGTTTTGTTGTCTATAATGCTTGGCTACTGATAGCGCATTCAAACCAGATAAACTTTTTGTCGTAGTTGTGTTACGAAACTATGGTGATTATTTTATTCATTGGAAACTACAGAATTCAGTAAAGTAACTTGAGGGAGTACTTAACAACAGCTACATACACTTCCTCATTATAAATAGGATTTTTTTTTTAGAATCAATATAAGTAGGATTAGGTCCATTTTTAACCCCTCAACTCTTGCCTTTGTCTAAATTTGGTACCAAACTACAAAACCGGGTAACTTAATCCTTATATAAATATAAATATATATGGAGGCTCAGAAGGTCCTATCTTGTGCACTTAACTCCCACAAGGTACCATTTGCAACATTTATTGTACAGTGATTTTTATCTTCTTCGTTTTTGTTGACGCAGGAGGAGATATACGACGAGACGGACGTACATGAAGAACAATGACGCTGGCCTTGCGCCCGCTGTTTCTAGTTCCCTCCAGCTGTTAGAAAGTGCGGCATATGTAATATATGTATAAACTTATTATTATGTATAGATAGGCAGATACATTGAGAGATATTTTAGCCGTAGCCCGTAGCCGTTCATTGTAGTACTATATAGGTGGCTGGCTGTCTCGAGTATTGGTAAAGACTGTTCGGCGTGCGTCGTCCTCGTCCTCGTCCAG
>JAKNSH010247325.1:0-15822 GCA_027790015.1 Cymbopogon flexuosus
TCGATGACCTCGCCCATGGCGTCGTATATCTCGCGGAGGAGGTTGCTCGGGAGGCCCCTCTCCTTCCTCTCCGCCTTGCCCATCACCCAGTAGCTGGGCGCTCTGCCGCCGGCACCGGCCCCAGCGCCGCCGCTGAGCTCGTAGGCGCGCACCTTCTTGTAGTCCCGCATGAGGTTGTCCCAGCGGTCGTTGCACTGGTTCTGGCTGCGCCGGCAGCCGGCCCGCCAGCAGTAGTCCTCGACCCAGCGCCACCGCGCCAGGCCCTGGTCACCCGGGTGCCGCTCCTCGTGCACCTTCCGCTTGGCCTCGATCAGCAGCATCGTCTCCGGCAGCGTCCAGTTCCCCCTCCGGTAGTCCCTCGCCACGGTCAGGGCACCGGTGCCGACCACGACGCTCCTGGCCTGCTCGTCCTCTCGCGCTTGGCCGAGCAGGCCACGGGACGTGCTGCCCATGGTGTCGTCCATGCTGCGCTGCTGCTGTGTGCTCAGATCGATCAGCTCGCTATTTGTAGTGGGAAATGGCCAACTGGGAAGGCAGACATGGTGAGAGTGAGATAGATCAGTGCATTATTTGATGGTGATGCCATGTTAGGATCTCACATCTCACAAGACTACAAGAGGAGAGGAGGGGAGCCACGGACGGAGCTCCTCCTAGGCCAGCTAGCTAGGTGGCCATTGTTGTTAGCTTCTAGCTAGGTTGTGCCATTGTCGGTGGAAGCTAAGCTATGTCTATATGATGAGGATTGCATCGATCATGCATGAGGTGATGAGGGGTGAAGTACCACCAATAACTACTTCTACTTCATGCTTGTATAGTAGGATCACATGACTGCATATTGAGATAGCAAGGACCAAGGAGAAAAGTGGCATCTATTTGGCTCTATGCATTGCCTTTTCATCCTCACATCTCTCTCTCTCTCTCCACCCTTTCTGTGGGCATTTTTGACCCGATCGCGTGGGGGCCTATGAATTTGACTGGCTTTTTCTTTCTCCTTCCTGGCTCTATCTGCTCATCAGCAAATGCATCTGGTAGGAGTTTAAGGTTGAAAGGCCATGAAGCTTGATTTGCTTAGGTTATGCATTTGGATGTCTCTTTTGTTCTTAATGGAGACTGATCAGCTAGCACTGTGGCTCTGTGATAGCAGCACTTCTGTTAAAAAAACAACTGGTGCTTTGAGAAGTGGGCAGAGCTACTGCAATCATTTGGTGAGGCCGGGCAGAGAGTGGTGTCATACTGTCATGCGTGTAAGAGAGTAATCAGACCCCATGTTAAGGCATAATTGCCATCTTATTTTGGTAATGTGAGCTGATGTGCAGAGGTGCCTAAATTAACATGGTCTTGGGGAGCAATTGTACGACTGATATCAGAGGCATCACATGGAGATTGCAGCTGATATCCGGAGGTGTGGTGGCAGGGGAAAAAGGCTGAATAAAAGGAGGCTGGGCTGGGGTGTAGTAGATTGATTGCAGCTACCTAGCTTAAGGCTTTTAGGGCCTTGTTCTCTTGGGGGTTAAAAATCAGAAAGTTGAATTCCGAACTTCTGTAGCACTTTCGTTTGTATTTGACAAATATTGTCCAATCATGAACTAATTAGGCTGAAAAGATTTGCCTCGTGATTTAGAACCAAACTGTGTAATTAGTTACTTTTTTATTTACATTTAATGCTCCATGCATGTGGCCAAAGATTGATGTGATGGTAATGTGATGGGGAGGAGTTAGAATTTTTAGCCAAGAGAACAAGGCCTAGGTGCATGTGATCTTTCAAGTAGAAGGTATGTGCAGTCAAAAAAAAAGTAGAAGGTATGTGCACCGACTGACGGACAAAAGGTTTATTTGACACCATTGCTCTGCCCCAGTCACGAAATATGGTGTCATTCTCGATCTTGCATTAGTCTTAGCCTGTATTAGAGGACCTTATAACGACATAACCTAAGTCAGCATAAACGTATTATGCAGTGTTTTATTAGTATATTCTACAAAGCATATTGGATAAAATTATGTTTGGTTGTTTATATTTTGTTGCATGCATCAGTAACCTCTGGTAAGATGAATGTTCCAATTGAGTTCCCATGTTTCTACTATATAGGTATAAAAGGAATGGGAATCTTTCATTTTTATGCGCGCATGGGCTTATGCAAATTTATATTATCTAGTACTACCAAATTTGACATACCAACTAATGTCTTCTTGGATCTACTTTGAGCATTGTGCAAAATTGCATAAGAGTAGATGTTGGCAACCAAAACACAAGCAAATTACAACGCACAAGTCAGAGGCTAATAAAGGCAACCAACCAAATCCTAAATCATTTGAGGATGATATGATATCCAAATTTACGCATTAGTGGACTTGCATTGTGTTCGATGTTGTGCTTGGGAGTTGGGACTAGCTAGATTAAGGGGGTATTTGGTTCCTAGCCATACTTCACCTCATGCATGCTTAACTATATAGGATGGCAAGTGTTTGGCTGATAACTGAAGTTTGGCAAAAAAAAAAAAAAAAAAAAAAAAAGTGGCATGGTTTTCTTAGGTAGGCAAAACCAAATTTTGTAGCCATACTTTCTGCTAGCCTAATTAGTCGTTTTGACAATCTATGGCTAGGAACAAACACCCCTAATACAAATGATCTACTTCATCTTCTAAATTATAGCTCACTCATTGATACGATGTTTCCATTTAATTAGTAGCACCTTTTATGATATTAGCCTTTACATTAATGTTGAGGTTCAAAAAAGAAAATACTTATGGTGGATATGGATATGTGAGCACCATATATAGACAAGGAAGAATGTAGCAAGCGATGCAATGGCGTTTTCCCAAAAGTCTTTGTGAACTAATAATCTACTCTTAATTCATTTCATATTCTAATGCACTAAATAATTGTTTACTTAGAAAAACAACACACTAATGCACCAACACTATATTCCAAATTATATTAGTTTGAATAATACTACCCCGCCGTCCCAAAATAAGTATCATTCTCGCTTCTCGAGAAACAAATACTGGCAATTATATATTTAAAAATATTAATATTTGTTACATAAGTAGTATCATTGGAAAGATCTTTAAATCTAATTTTTTAACAAATTTATTTGGAGATATAAATGTTGCACGTATTTTTCTAGAAATTGAGTCAAACTTGTGGTACGAAAAAAAACGACACTTATTTTGGGACAGAGGGAGTATTACACTAATTCTTTGACAAAGAAAATTCAACATCTTAAATTACTACATGGATATACGACTGAAATGATCGTTTATG
This sequence comes from Cymbopogon flexuosus, assembly GCA_027790015.1. Classification (NCBI taxonomy): domain Eukaryota; kingdom Viridiplantae; phylum Streptophyta; class Magnoliopsida; order Poales; family Poaceae; genus Cymbopogon; species Cymbopogon flexuosus. Next base: position 3,262 of record JAKNSH010247325.1, read on the forward strand.
CCACAATAAAAAAAATATTCGATGTAATCATGAGAATCATCTTACTAACTTGGTTTCATATTCTTGGATTGAAATGTTTTCACCTCGTCGCAAAAAAAAAAAAAAAAGGCATGGATAAGAAGAGTTCAAGACAGATCACCCAAACAAGACTGCTCCCAGCCTCCCAGAGTCCCAGTCACCACAAGCCAAGCAACAGTTGATTGGGTCACTGACACCCTCGACCTCGCCGCGGGGCCCACACTACATGACCGACAGCTCGCGGGTTGTGCCCGCCAGCGTAGCGGAAGCGTTTCCGGCACCGGAGGTTTTCCTCCCATCGATCTGTACGCCCCTGCCCCTCCCTCCCCACCGGCCGGTCACGCACCTCCACCAACCTACCTGCCTGCCCCGCCCGTCGCCGTCGACGACGACTCGCCGCCCGTCTCCGCCCTCCAAAACCCTACTACCCCTTTGCCTCCAGCCCTGCGCCGCGCCCGCCATGGCCACCAACGGCAGCTCCGCGGTACGCGCGCCGAGGCCCAGCACGTCTGTTTCCGTTTTAGATTGGTGGTGTTTTGGCTGATATTTTTTTGGGGGGGATTTTGCAGAGGGTTCGGGACACGGAGAGCAGCCTGGAGAAGGTGAAGCGGCAGCTGTCGTCGGGGTCCGGGAGGTACCTGCTGCAGGGGCCCCTGCTCAAGCGATCTGAGACGGTATGATGATTCCTGGCCCAAGTCAAGTCGTTCGTAGCGTGATGGATCGTATTTGTTTAATTAGGCGTGTGAAGATTTGAACCTGGTGCTAGATTTCGCTCACTACGTAGGACCGAGATGTGCTTTGCCGCTGAATTTTGGTGTTAGTATGGGTTGATTATGCAGCTGTAACTGATATGATTGGTTGCGAGGGCTTCTTTGGGGTATGGATTCTTAGTGTGTTTTTGTAGTTGTCTTAGAATGAATTGTGATTTGCTCACAATTTTGTATTCTAATTTGGGTTCTAGCAGGGACCTTTGCTGTCCTAGCCCTAGGAATAGTAGGATGGGTTGAAATGCATGCTGTAAATATTGAGGATACACACTGCATAGAAAGTATTATTGGGTGATTCAATACACACATCTGTATGATTGTAGTGAACAAAGTTTTTACCATTTCCTGATTAGGTTGCCCTTCTGAGTTTTATCTAACAATTTTATCCTCCAAACTTTTATGACCTTTCAAGCAGTTACGGAAATGGAATGAACGCTGGGTCATATTGGATCCGACATCTGGAAAGATGGAATACAAGTATGGAGCCTTACCTGTTTAATAACTGGGAATGCCAAGTAAATTACAACTAGTAGTATCTAATCATCCGTCACTGATATATTGGTGCAGACTCAGGAGAAATGAAACTGCCATTAAGGGGACCATTCTGTTTGATGTCTCAAGCACCATTACTTTATCTCCTGTGAACTTTCAGTAAGACTGCCGCATGAACATAACATTTCCTTAGTACTCTGTACCTAAATTTTTAGCATTGTAACCTACAATTATTGGCCTACCCCAACTTGCTTGGGACTAAAAGGCTTTGTTGTTGTTGTTCTGCTGTATGACCTACAATTATTGCTCAACTTTTTGCAGAGGGATGCCAAAATATGATGGCTGCTGCTTCTGTATCCTATTTTCCTATATTTCAATCAAAGAGATTGTTTCAGAAAGAGTTTATTAAACAGTAATATATAGAGGATCACATGTTTTGTTTTACTCTTCCTTAACTGTATTTAGATATTGGAACTCCTCAAAAGAAGGATTACTTTCTTTGCGCTGAAACTCCCGGTGCCGCGAAAGCTTGGGTATCTACATTACAGTAAGCTTTCTGATCCCTACATTCCACAGTATTGCTTGTTTCACACTTCTGTCTGTTGTATATTAATAGCCAAAGTACCTAGCAAACCTTTATCTCAGTGCAATGCAGACTCCAAGTCTCCAATATGAAGTTGAGTGCTTTCCATTTGATAACTGAACCCTAGCAGTGTCCCAGTTGAACTACTGTTTCTATTTCCAATGATGCAGGTCTAAAGGATGTGACCTACCTCATTTATTGATCCGACAATGCACGATATGAGCCTTCATGAATCATGCTTAGACTAGGGATTCTCTATTTTCCAGTACTTTTAATAATAAAAAATAACCTGAAGAACCCCTCAATGCAATCAGATTTATGTGTTGTGGTGAAATCTATTTATTCTTTTCAGCTACACATGCTGCATCTTACTGGTTCCTGTTGGAGTATATGAGTTATGACCCATGAGGCTAGGCCCATGAGGCCCATGTATTGCAACTTTATAGCCACCCATTCTAGGGTTTGGCAATAATGGAAAAAATCATTTTCCTCTAACAGTTCCTAATCTGGCATATTGTAATTACGAGGAAATCTACTTTGCGTGGTTTAAGCTACTCAATGTTGAGTTCTATCCCTGTTGCTGCATCCTGACTGTAGTTTTGTGTGCTTTGTTGCTATGAATCATCTCCTTTGCATGGTTGAAACTCATCATTGGAATCGATCTCATTGCTGCATTATGATAGTTTTTTGTTGTTATTAAACAGTGCAACTCAGTTAGTCTTACGAGCTCATAAAGAGGCAGTAAATTCTTTGGCTGGGAATGGCTCTCCAGCTACATTAGGCACAGTTGCTACTGCAGTTGCTAATGCTAATGCAACAGCCATGGAGGCTACCAAGGAGATAGAAGCTGCACTAAAGGTTTCAATGAGGGCAGCTCTTGGGTTGGGTACAAATAACTCCAACGAGGGCCAACTTGATGACCTAACAATCATGAAGGTCTGCATTCATCTCTAAATGATGTTCACTTCATTTTTGTAATACTGCTGTGGAGCTTTCCAAAATCAATTTTAAATGATAGGTTGTAATAGAATCTACATTTGCAACCCCAGAAATATAGCTGCTTAGAAGTTAAAAGTCTAATTTTATGGTAATTATATTACTACACATGCATCATTTCTTCAGTATTTTAATACCATTAAGTGTAGCTGAGATGCCTGAGGCGAAATACAATGCGCTCCACAAATTTAGAGAAAAATTGTCACTGGAAGAACAGAATGAGTGCAGTTGAATTTGGTTTCTCTGGGAAGCTAAAAATGATTTTGTGTCTCGCCCTTTTATTATTTGCTCATCTAGTAATTTAACTATTTACATTGCCAAACTTTTTTCGTATGTTTTTGTGCAGCGAAAAACACAGATCAGTTGAAGAATATCAATCATTCTTACTCTATTTTTTGCTCTCCCAGGAGACTCTACGAGTGAAAGATGAGGAATTGCAACATTTGGCTAAGGATATCCGTTCTCGAGACGCCACAATAAAGGAGATAGCAGACAAATTAACAGAAACTGCAGAGGCTGCAGAAGCTGCTGCTTCGGCAGCTCATACAATGGATGAACAGAGGAGACTTTTGTGTTTGGAGATTGAGCGACTAAAACAAGCCTTGGAAAGACAAATAGAACAATCAATGCTGAAGGTTGAACTTTTATATTATTTTTGATTTGCTAATCCTCTGATTTAATGATGCTAATATGGTCTTGTGGACACTGCAGCTTAGACAATCTGAAGAGAAGGTTATCAGCCTGAGCAAAGAGAAGGAGCAGTTGATGAAGGAAAGAGATGCTGCATTTCAAGAGGCTCATATGTGGCGCATTGAACTAGGAAAAGCCAGGGAGCAAGCAGTGATACAGGAAGCAACTATTGCCCGAGCGGAGGAGAAGGCAAGAGTTTCTGAAGCAGATGCTGCAGCTCGGATTAAGGAAGCTGCGGAAAAGTTGCATACTGTTGAGAAAGAAAAGGAGGAGCTGCTAGCCCTGGTTGGTGTTCTCCAATCACAAGTCCAGAGGTTTGTCTCACTCCTGCATGGAATATAGCTGTATTTGTTACACTGATGGCTAATGACCAAAACATGAATTCACTGATGCAGAGAGCAGAGCAGCACAAAGCAAGTATGTGAAGAGAGGTCTGAATCATGTTCAGGCGCAGACAATTCCCCGCCCTTAACAAAGCATGTTGATGCATCGGACGATGATGTGGACAAAGCCTGTGTAAGTGACTCTAGATCCGTGCTGGTTTCGAGCGATAGCACTGAGGTCCAGCTGGCTGTGGATGGGGTGGACATCCGTCCTGTTGGCGATGCAGAGTGGGGTAGCTTCCAGCAGTCAGAAGCGCTGATCGCTGATGTTCGGGAGGTCTCCCCAGAGGCAGATGGCGGCAGCTTGGATATTCCTGTGGTCAACCCCCCACCAGGCAGCGATCATATTCAGGGAGGCACAACCCATCCCTGAAGGCCTGAGGTTGCTGCTGGCCTGCTGCCATCTTTCGAGATTCATGTGATTGCTGAGAATTGAGAAACCGATAGGGTTGTCTAAATCTGGAGAGAATTGCCGTTGAGGGTGTGCTTCATCAATGCGGATTGTATGTTCATTGTATTTAAGTATAAGACTGAATAAAAAGATAGTAGCTGTGTTTGGCTGTGGGATTGTAAATTATTCGCCCAGTTCCCTTTACCTGAACTCTGCTGCGGCATTTCGCGATGAGAAAAATTGTGGGGCGCGTTGTATTAGGCAAAATCAATGGTAATATGAAAAATAAACTAAGCGATTCGCTTGCCAGTTAAATTTCTGAAAGCATATCATCAGATATATCAGACGTACTAGCGTACGGCCCAACAGCTTCCCTGCAAAAAATAAACTAAGCGATTCGCTTGCCAGTTAAATTTCTGTTTGCAGAGCATGTCAATTTGATCTTGCAGATGTTTAGATAAGGAAAACACCAATCGCTAGCAAGAAAATAAGAAGTCTTGGGCTCCCCCGAATGAACACATGCTATAATACTTGCAATGGATGCGAAACACAATTACAATATCAAAACCTTACACTTTCAATAGATTAGGGCACGAGTAGTAGTAAACCTAGTTAGACAAATAAAACTTACACACACGGTCACAAACTTTTAGCACTACGTCTCTACAGGGCTGGGCCCTCTTGGGCTACCGGCACTGCTCTGTTGCTCATACTCCTGACTTGGAAAAACATCAGGCAGTAAACTAGTTGAGATGTTGTTCGCGTGAAGCCACGTCAGCTCCCACAAACTGTCACCCTCAATCGTGCTCCTCTTCGCAAGGATGCCCTTGTTCTTCATCACAAGTAGAATGTTCTTGAGCAGGTCCGGGATCACCTCTTGCAGCTTGTCACTCCGCTTGCCTCGGACCTTGACCTTGATGTATTTCTCCATCCGGCTCAGGACTCCCAGCCACAGTTTGCAGAAACTGCTTAGGCCAAAAAGGTCTGGCAAGAGTTGAAGGTATATTTTTGCAACTAGTTTCATGGCAAGCACAAGGGACCCTTCCATGTTTCTGTAGTCCTTCTGGGAGTGATTCTGACTGATTTCCAGCAAGTCATCAAGCAAGGAAAATATAACAAGGTCAAAGGCATGAGACCATGTCGCGGACTGGAGGCAGATTTCTTCTGTTGCTGTTAGGCATCGTTGGAGAGAAGCCAAAGCATGATTTCGCACCTCCTCTCTCTGATCCAGGCACAATTTTTTCAGTGCTTGTAGCAGTTTGAGCCACATCTCCCTTATCGCCTCCAGCCCTTTATCCCCTTCTTCACATGTTGCTTTTATCTCTTGGGACCATAAGGCAAGACTTCTGACAGAGTCAGACATCAAGTCCAGGGCACGGACAGATCTATCAGCTAAACCAACTCTAGACTCTGCAAATTGCCGTGAAGCTTCGATGCAGAAGCCGTAGTTCGCTAGTGAAAGGTGAGCCCCCTCTGTCATGATAAACACGATAGCCTCAAAACCAACTTCGGAAGCATCCGGATGGCGAGCTGTAATGGAGAGCAGCAATATTACTGTTCTCCAGCCCATCTGTGACTTTATATGTGCCGCATTTGCTTTGACGAGCCGTGCGACCTCCTGTGTGATGTTCTCACAGTATGCATCTGCTACGCGTGCATCGAGCTTGAGAACTAATTGCAATGACCTCAGTAATTCATCAGCAAGATTCTCCTTGTATGGCAGTAAGCTCTTGCATATCCTCAGGAGTCCAAATATAGCTTTCTCTACAAGAGCACATGGCATAACTGTGGACTGAACTATGTTGGCAATATGCTCGTATACACCTTGCCAGAGGAGCACAATTCGGTCTCGATTATTAAGGGTTATGGCAATCAGCAGTTCCAAGCAGAAAACTGCTGTATCCTCATCATCTGGCGAACTGGCAACCTTTTGAGGTCGGCCTGCAGCCCAAATCAGAGCCCTGGCAAGTTGCAGTAGTGAATCAGGCTGCAAGAATTTGCTCTCTGTAAATATACTATCGATGCGGCATTTCTGAATTGTCTGAAGAGTCCTCTGGTGAGCGGCAAGTTGCTGCTCAGTTGGTTGTGATCTTGGTTCTTCACTGTCAAGAGAGAGCAGCTGACTGAATCTTCCCATAAGCCCAGAGGATTTGCGAGGTGTACCCATCACTGGAATATGAGATGGGGGAACTGCGCTAGGAGCAGCCTTTCCTTGGACTGCTTCAGCAGAAAGTTCGGAATCATCAGCTGCATCACTAGCAACACGGGCAGGGAGAAGCCCTAGTTTATGCAGCCTGAGGATGCAATCCAATACATTCCTCCATCCAGTGCGTATGTAATCCCCATATCTGTTAGCTATAGTAAATAATGTCTCAGTTGCCAACCTAGCTTTAAGGTCATCTCCAAAGGCAGTAACTGGCTCCTCAACCAAAGAAGTATTCAAGAGAGTGGTGAATTTGCATAGAGAAACAACAAGATCGTCCAGAACATCCTCAAGATGATGAAATGCAGAGATCTTTGCAACACCCAAAAAGCCATCTACACAAGTCAAGAGAACTTCTTCATGCTCCGAATGATCAAATACCACTGCAATGGCAGCAATAGTAGGGCCAGACATAACAGCAAACATATCATGGTCGAGGAAAGGCTGAGAGTCACCGACAATAAATGGGGACGTAGACTTTGACTTCCGCATTAGATCTATCCAACGACTAGGAGACATTTCAAAATATCCCAAACCCTGCTCAGGTGTCGTCTTAATCTCATTTCGGCAGATTGAGTGGTACAGCTCAGACAACATCTCGCGTGGGAGATCACTGCCCCCATTTATGTTCCTGTTGTTCTTGATGAAGTCCTCCTCAGTCATCTTCTTCTTCACTTGCATGTTATGCTGATCAGTGTTCAGCATTATAATGGAATAGGACAGTAGTAGAGCAGTATCCTTGTTTGCGAAAGACTGAGGGGACTGCTCATAGTATCTATCTGAGAAGGCCTCAAGAACCCTCTGTATCTTCTGAGATTCACCAGGAAGCCGGAAAGTCTCCAAAAATAAACGCAGAGCTGTATCCAGGTTCATCTCTTGGAAATCAAAGGTTTGAGCAAACTCATGAAGCACCTGAACACAAAACTCGTCATGATTGCCTAGGAAATCTCCAACAAGATTCTTATCCAAACCAGCTGTGTAGCGGAAAAAACAAGCCACACTCTGGGGATCAAGTTTCTCAGGCAACAGATGAGTGCCTTGAAGAAACTCCAGACCTTTCTTTGGGTCCCTGTTGAAGTGATCAGCACCAATCATTAGCCTCCTTTTGACATACTTCCTTTGACGGACAAACTTCACCCAATGCCGAGGATCAGAAAAGTTCTCACACTTAACAGTCCAGAAAGGAGTGTATTCATCAAGCTCCACAGGCAGGAGCTCAGGGCGTGAGGTTGCATTCCCGATACGATCAGCCATCCCCTGAATCACAGCAATCAAACCTTCGAGAGCAAGAATGTGCATGGAAGACAAGGGGCAGTTGATAGGAAAAGCACTCTTTGATAGAAGATTTGCAAGCTCCTCAAAAACATTCCTGCAGGTTATATCACAGTCAAGATTGGCATACATCTCCACCATAAAATTTTTCTGTCGGCAGAAGTCTACAAGAGCTTCCATTGCAACCTCTTGCTGATGATATGTTGCTCCAAAACGAGGTTGTGCGAGCCTTATAATTATACAAGAAAAAAAAGCCTCAAGCTGCAGCTTCAGCTCAGTCCGGAGATGATGGTAAAGGTTCAATGCAATACTGCATACTATTGAAAGGATGAGTGGATTCATCGACAACCCAAACTGCATTAAGTTTCTGAAAAGCTCATCTTGCACTAAGGACAACAGCTTTGGATGTTTCTGAATTGAAGACCCACCAAGCTCAATCGCTGAATTGATCAATTTAAGAGCAAACAAAGGAAGATCTTCATCTAAGCCAATATGTTCAACAACATTGAGAAGAGAGCATAGGAAATGGAAGATCTCCACCATGCAAGGGACTCCATAAGGCTCTACAACAAGACCACTGCTATCTGCAGAATTATCATCAGATGCACCTGTCTCGGACACATAGCTTCCATTGCCATTTTCCATTTGCCTGATACCAAAAGGATGATTCACATCCATGCCAGCCATCTGTCCATAACATGCAAAAAACGATCAATAAACCTTTCCCATCTAGCAAAAATGTTAGCACATTGTACATGCAATAATACTGTCCTTGGCAACAGTTCATAGTAGGGAAACAAACATCAAGGCACACTTCAATCATTTAAAAGCCCTTTTTGATACTCAAATGAGCGAAACCTTTATTAGGGGCTAGACCGAGACCTTGTTTGTTTTTGTTCCACCTGGATAAAACTCTGATATATGCACACACATAGATACAAGTATCAATTGGGTTACTTAGGTCTTGTTTGGATACACATGTTTCCACCTCAATGGCTCAATCCATGTGTATCTGAGTGGGTTGGGGTGGACAACTAAATTCCACCCCAACCCACTTCAACACACATGGATTGATGTGGATACATGTGCATCCAAATAACGCCTTAACTGTAAGACCAACTTACTTATTTCACTATCTGGGTGAATCAATCTCTGTGTGTTCCCAATTTTAACAATATCCATGGTCTGAACAAGATTTCAGTTGGAAATTCAACAAGCTAGTTGAAAGTTAAAATGCACAAGAACATTTCACTAAACAAAAACCTGTATGACCTTGCTCTCCTCTCACAATCATACATAGAAAGTCAATTGGTAGTGAGCTGGTAGAGTTGCAATGCCAGTAGCTATCATTATTTCAATGTGACTATGTGTCCGGGGCGAGAGCTGGGTGTGCCTGGACGCCTAGGCGATAATGCACCACTATTCCTCAAGGCGAGCTAGGTACGCTTAGACACCTAGGCGACGCCTTTGAAACAGGGGTAGTTATGCACACTATAGGGGTGGAGCTCAACTGCTCAAAGATGAAAGGGTGCCAAGAATGATGCAGCATTGTCACATAGGCCAACTGTTTTGCAGCAATGTCTCATCAGTTGTGCATGTTTTTGTCTGAGGAAAGCTACATTAGCAAAACATACAATGCCCTTGCAGTGGTGATGTCAATTTCTAAATATTTGTCATGATAGCTGAGTTGACCTGATTGGACTGATAGCTTAGGAGCACCTGAGTATTGGAGCATGTTTCTCAAGTCAGCTGATTTTGGCTCTGATTAGGGGACACTTTCAAGAGTTCAAGGACGTAGATCTTCCAAAACTTGTTGTGGCAAAAACTAAACATAGCCATATATGCAGCAACATTGTCAGATTTAGTCAGTTTGTACATTTATCTAGCATAAAAGTTAAACAATCACCATTTCCCTGCCTTAGATCTACCTCACTATTTCTACCATATAGTTTCATTTGCAATTTTCACTATGCGGGGCAACTACAGATGCACCGCTAAGAGAGGTTATAACAGATCTGAAGTTACATGGCTCAAAAACAGGACGGTCCATAATTTGCTACTTAATTGTGAAATGCAGGTCACGGGATGCTACTTTGTGTGTTGGATGCTACTGATGTCTTATACTAACCAGTAACTTGTTCGAGTCTAAGAGTGAGGTACGGGGTTGACTGGCATTTGTAAGCTCAAAAAACGCATGAGTAGGAGAGTGACTATTAATAGCAGGACCGAGCAATGTTTTACCTCTGGTTTGACAGCAGCGTCAACTCCACCAGCACTGCCTATCTGCGGGAGGCGGGCGAAGACGCATCGGATGAGGTCGTGCATCGCGTGGCGCGAGAACCGCTGCAGGAGCTCGCTCTTGGCGGAGGCCTGGTGGACGACGCGGAAGCAGGTGTTGACCGCGGTGCAGACGTGCTGGTCCCCGAGCGCGGGCGCGGCGGGAGCGCGGAGGCAGGCGAGGAGCGCCTGCAGCATCCTCATGAGCACGGCCTCCTCGTTGGCGGGATCGGCGCCGGCCCCGAACCTGCAGCTGGAGACGGCGTCGACGAACTCCCTGAGCGCGGCGCCCGGCAGCGCGGCGCCCGTGAGGGACATGCCCTCGTGCAGCGCGGCGAGCGACGCGGAGGTGACGGCGGCGCCGGCGTCTTCGGAGCGCACGGCGTCGAGGAACGGCCGCAGCGCGGCGGCCGGGAGCGCGGCGGACGAGGGGGAGAAGGCGAGGCGGCGGAGCGCGCGGAGGGAGGCGACGAGCGGGTGCTCGCCCCCCGCGTCGTCCGCGCGCGGGTGCCGCAGGCCCCGCCGCATGACGGCCAGCACGGCGCTGGCCTCGGCGGAGATCGCGCAGGCCAGGGCCGCCGGGTCCGCCCCGAGCCCGCCGTCGGCGGGGGAGCGCAAGTGGTGGTGGTGGGGCTCCTCGGCGATGGGGTCGATGCCGATGCCGGCGCCGGCGCCGGCGCCGAGCATCCTGGGGCGGCCCATTTTTGGAGGCGGGTGGAGGCTAGTAGGGTGCGGCGCGGGGAGGCAGCATGGGTGGGCGGCGGATCTGAGGAGTGAGGGGGAGGAAGGGATCGGGGACAGGCAGCGTGCGTGGAGTAGAGCGGGGCCGTGCCCCGGTGGAGACGACGAGGTGGTGTTGGGAGAAGGACGGGAGTTCGTGCGGGGGCGTGCCGGTGCCTGTGCCTGCCTGCCGGCCTTTTTTCTCGTGTCGGCTTTAATTTTTCAGCGCCGGCGCCGCGACTTCAGGCGTGGCGAGCCGGAGGGAGGGCCGGCAGAGTCGCGCATGGACTGGAGCTCCAGTTTTGATTTTGGTGCTCAATTTCGTTACGGCACCACAGTACTGCACAGTGAGATACGCTCATCTTGGTCTCGGCTTCGGCAGTTGACGCAGCAGCATATTTTTTTGGAATTGATCACCCTCCTCAACCACTTGACTAGCACCAGCGGCTCCCCGATACATCTTCCCCGATATGGATGTATCGGTGATCACCAATATCATTTTTTTTTGTTTTTTAGGAAGAGATGCTGCAACATATTACCGATATCTCATTCCCAATACTTAATCTGACATACGGAGCCTATATTTAAGTGTGCTAGTTTATTTTTTTTATTTTTTTCTCCCTTTCCTTTATTTATTTCTCTCCTCCCGTAGATCCAGATCAGACCCCTTTGAGAACCTTTCGCGCTCGCGCAGGTGCGTCCATCCTCGGTCCCCTTCGCCTGCTCCGCCCGCCCTCTGTATGCTCCGCCGGACGGCCTCGAACCCCATCCTTGCCGCCCATTCAAGATCGAGAGGGGGCTGCGCGAGCTCGATCCCATCCCATCCATCCTGCCCGACGGCCTTGACCCCGTCCCCAACCCCTTCTCTGCTTCGTCGTTCGCCCCAAATCGCAGCCATGGCGCCGCTGGCCAAATCCTCCTCCGTGGCCGCCAACTGCACCAAATCCTCCATGGCCCAAGAGCTCAGACATTCCACCGACCACCAGCGCAAGTTGAAGCACCCCGCCACCCACCGGCGCGAGATGGAGCTTCCCCGCCGTCTATTGGGCGAGTTGGAGGCCGCCGGGAGCAACAACAGCTCACCGGAGAAGAAGATCCGTGTGGGCGCGTGAACAAAATTGCTGACGGTTGGGATGTGGGTGAGTATTGGGGGAGCTGCATCTTCCCCTCTATTTGGGGGGAGTTGGGGTCTTTTTTTGGTGATCACCAAATGGAGATAGGATTGGGGAGCTGTTGGAACACTTTTTTTTGAGGCAACTCCCCTAATATAGCAGTTGGACTGAGGATCGGGGAGCTGATGGAGATGCTATAAGAGCAGCTTGTTTACGGTCGCCGATCACGAAAAGTTTTTCAATTGCAATATGGTTTTAATTAAACGTAAGTTTTATGACAACGTGCTAACAATGAATCTTGCGTTGTAGTTAACGATATGGGTGGCATTTTCGAATTCAAATATTCAGTGAGACTGCCCACCAAAAAAAAAGATGTTGATACTATTGTCTACGTACGTATATTAGTTATTAGTTAAACTTAAGAAAAATTGATTTATTAGTCCAAATCTAGAATTGCACTCTAGAAGAGAGAGAAGAAACGCTCTCCATGTCGCTCTTTCTTTTTTTGAACATTTGAACCGTTCTTAGAAAAAAAAATAGTTTGTATTGCTTGAACAATACACAGAACTAGCATCCCTTTGCTGGACTTTGTGGAGACGTTTACGGGGTCTCTCAGATCGAAGACAGAGAAAAAGAATCTAATAGGGTAGGGGTGGA
>JAKNSH010247531.1:0-11718 GCA_027790015.1 Cymbopogon flexuosus
CGACGAGGTGGTGGTGGTGGTGCCCGCGCGCGGCTCGCCGTCGCCCGTCGCCCGCCCGTGCTGGACAGAGAGAGAGAGGAGAGAATAGAGAAGGAGAGAGCGGTGGGAAGGAGGAGGTAGGTAGGAGCGCCGGTGTGGATAAGGAGGAGAGAAAGGAAAAAAAAGGAAAAAGAATTCTGACAAGTGGGTCACAAGTGGGTCCCGCAGTGGATAGAGTACACTGTAAAGGTTGCATGAGCGCGGAAGAATTTACTGTAAAGGAGGGAATCTTGATGACCAGGATGTATAGGGGATGAAAATAGAGGATGATGGTTGCGGGTAGTCTAAGGTCCGCCAGAATTGTTGCGGGCTTGCAGCTACACACAGTGCACTCATACTCGTAGTTCAGAACTGATACTCAGACTGGCGATGGAACTGCAGATTCTGAACGTAGTTACATCAAGAGGAAGATGGAAACATACCAGTTACAAGATGTTACCGGTCCTCTAAACCACATCATGCTCAATTGGGTCATTTGAACTCATCTGAAGATTGAATGCCTTTCGTTTTCCTTTAAAAATATATCTGAAGACTGAAAGCACTGATAGTTGTAGATGGTAACTGAAGTAAGCAGCATCAAATTTACATGGTTCATTACATCAGACAAACTAGATTGTAGAGTGTAGACAGTAGACGCTGCAGTAAAGGATTTCCTCAACACACACACACAGATAAGAAGGGAGGGAGGAAAATCAACATTTGCACCAGAAACACCTGGAAGGGTCTCCAAAGAAGAAAGCCCCAGAAATGAGAAATGGCTTCAAGATATGTAAACAATCAAATGGGGCAACTTGCGCTCAAACCAGGGGGCACTTGGACTGAAGCAACTACCTTACTCCATGGTCCCCTTCAATAATGGTATCCAGGAGGTCCAAACCTCAGATAAGATCATTGATTAGAAGAAAAAAAAAAAAAAAAAAAGGTAGGCACAAGATCATATGGTCTGATAATGGAAACCTTATCAATACCCGCGACAAACAGGGGGGCAGGATCATATATAGGCTCCACGGTACCACACTGACTGACCAGCTAAGAAACAACAAATGAACAACAGGCTATTGGGTTTGTTTTGTGTGTAAAACTAGTAGCATCCTTGCCCAATCACTAACCTTGACCATGCCGGTTGCGTATAATTTCCGAGTCAGTGCGATGTCACATTCCAAGCCACAAGAAGATATCATTAGTTTAGGAACCCCACCACAGTACCCTTTTCACAAGCATAATTTACTGGGAGGGACATCTTCTATAACATACAGAGTAAGGTTTAACTCTATTCAACACCAAGAACAGACTAAGTAGCATACCAAGTCAACAGAAGGTTTGCTAACTTCAATGAAGGTATATTGCTGGCGAATCCGGTGACAGTCCATCAGAAAAAGAGGAGACCATTTAAAAGTTTCAACCTCATGATTCTTTAAAAAATAACTTCCACATAAAGAACATATATAAGGGCATCAAGAAGTAGCCAGCAGCTAAGAGGTTCATCCACATTGATTAGTTGTCATGTCAAATCTTCTTTGAAGATATTTCAGTTTCTTATGTTGCTTCTTTCAACGTTTATCTATTTCAGTCAATCATAGAACATCATTTTTCATTTATATTGGAGAAGCAAATCCACAAGTTCTTGTGGGGCTGCTTGTTTTCTGAAAGAATGCCCAAACTGAAATGTAGCATAGATGCATGAGTTCCGTGGATTATTTTATGTTCCACTATACGATACAGAATTAAATGAGACTCTTCACTCCATTGCTTGCTATTTTCAGCATTCCTTAGGAATAACCCAACAGCATTTTCTTCTAATATGAAATGTTGCATGTAGACGTTATGAAGCTGGCTTTATGATTCTAAAAATATATATGCTCTCATTAAGAGTTGATTTTGAGCTACTTCCAGCTATCTATGTTCACAGGAAAGTACAGATCATCAACAAATGGGGCAAATTGTAAAATTTGGAAGAACTCTATCCCAGATTGGTGTCTCAAGGTTTGATCCTAAGGTGAGCAATATTTGTTTTGTTCTCGCCAGTTAGAATGTCCTTTTGCCCCATATATGACAAATTGTAAGGACCTCAAATGTCAAATTGGTGCTTTCAATTGTTATGTGCCAAGATGGAAAGAACTAACCACTTAGGAATCATATAAGCATCTAAAGTAATTTGATGTAATCATGATTCATGGCAGGAAGAATGGCAACAGAAGTTGAATGACCAAAAAAGCCTAGAGATATACAGCAAAATTCCAAAAAAATCAGAATATTCTGAACCAGAGGAAACTGAGAACCATCTACAAACTGCAAAGCTTCGTTCCGAAAGCTTATCTTCCTCAGAAATATTTTATCTGCTGTCTGTAAACGTAAGTATATTAAGCCAGCATGCATCTCCTATGAACCAAGTAATCTGATGCTCTATTTTAACTTGAAATAAAGCATTCATCATGATCTGATGCTCTATTTTAACTTCAAATAAAACATTCATCATGATCTACCCAAAAGCACACATGATAGGGACTCATGTTCTGTGGAATGAAATATGGTAGAGTGCAATTTTATGTTAATCCACCCACATGATATGATACCTTGTCCAACTCCATGATACCAGTATCCTTCAGTTACATATTTTGTTCAACTGTTCAAGAAAAAAAGATGTCCAAGACACTACTGCATACTACAAACTTTAGATATTATATATATTATTGAACCCCATATATTAAAATAATTTCTGTAACCAATCATAAACTATAATGAATAGGTAACTATTGGTGAAACAAAATGATTTTTCTTTTAAAAAATAAAACAAAAAAATAACCTATCAAGTGAACTGTTAAACAAAACCGAAGGCTTTCAATTTATCGCATAACTGTCAAACATACAAAGTTATCTTACGGGTTATGGCCCAGAGTGTATCTTAACAGTGGTTGTTTTACTGTGAAAAGAAAAACTAGAAAACAGATTAAGATTCCCTATCAGACTACACTAGGACAAGACAGTTAAGATGGCAAAATGGAACGGACCTACTCATTGGATATAATATTTTTCCAGTACCCATTATATTTCATATAATATTGTAAAGTGATCTCAAAATATGACATCTATGAGACTATGCTGTGCTTCTTAGAGTATAGGTGCATTCTCTAGCAATGGTACACTGGATACGTGCAAGGATGACAATGGAAACAATGTGCTCAATCTCAATGAAGAGATCAAAAAAAGGGTGGACGAAATTAGGGTAAAAACAAATATCAATGTTATATGCATATAGCAGATGTTCATGTACCAGATCTGATGCTCTTCCAACAGGCTCTACTATCCAGTGGAAATGTTCAGCGCACAAGATGTCAGAAATACAAGACTAGCAACGCTAATCATGTAAACAAAGACAAAACTTCCCCAGACTAAGGCAGTCTTTCTATTTTATATTTGACACATGTAATGCTCTCCAGATGATAATGGGCCCAGTGGCAGAATGGTTGAAAGGCAAGCTAATGAATATAGTGCAGAAGGGATATGTAAAGAAGACGGAGGATAAAAGACTTCAAACTGCACAGATAAATGCAGCCCTCTCAGTTGCAAGGCTGTCTACAGTAGTTGCAGGAACTATTGGAAATTGCTCCTTTGGGTCAAATAATTTGAGTGGCATTGCCATGATTGATAGGAGAGAAGACACTGACATGAAGATGCATGCTGCAATCACATCAGCTGCAGCGCTGGTGGCAGCCTCATGTGCTGAGGTGGCAAAATCTGCCGGAGCTACCAGGGAACAGGTTTCATCAGTCATGAATATGGGATTGGAGAGTAGAGCACTGGGAGATTTGCTCACACTAACCACTAGCGCGGCAGCCTGTAAGATCAACAACCAGACCAGCTCATTTTCTCTGGATAACATAACATGAAACCATGGTTCTTGCTTCTGTAGGTCTAAGAGGGGTTGAGGGTCTTAAGATGCGGACAGGCAACTGTTCCTTGGAAGGCCGCATGAATTACCAGAAAGATGCCACACTCCTTGTTCGTACACCCAAGGGTATAGCCAATTAACTCACCACTTACTGATTGTTTATCCCATTATATTACTTCATTTTCAATAATAGAATGTTTTGGAAAAATTTAAGTTGATTCATTTGAGCACCCATGCAGGAAGGTTCCATAACAGGATTGTTTCCGTCCACAGCAAGTATGACAATATAATACTAACATTAGGCAAGAAGTATCATTTCAAAAGCTCTGAAAAATGTGAGTACTAAATAACATTTATCATTGTTTTGTACATAAACAAATAGAATTCATACTAACATCAGGTTGAAACAATGATGAGCTCTTACAGATAAATTTTCAGTACTTACCCATGTAAAAACATCCAAACATAGCACAATGACAGACTTAAAAGATCTAGATGATACGGTCATGCAGTAAAACTATAAGATATAAAATACAGTAATACAGTCACTTAAAGAAAGAAAGAACAGACACTACCCCCACTTTGATGAGCAGGAGGATATCAAAGATAAGTGAGCTGTCAGAACTATGGCACATTGTTGTTTCTTTCCAACAAATTGTAAAACCATTTACCCACTTTTTACAGATGTAATTTTCCACGAACAAGGGGAGGGAGAAGAGTTCAGCTATGCTACAAACAAACAAAGCTATTGTGCAATGAATCTCTCTACATCTGGTGGAACCATTCAGTTATTATTTGAAGAGCATGAACAATACAACTCCTGGAGGGCATTCATCAGCTACCACATAAACAAGGGACAGAAGCAATCTTACTGAGTGCCTGTTTCCAACTTCCTAGCAACACCAACAACATGTATTCATTATTTTATTATACTCAAAGTTTGAAACCCTATCAGTAACAAATATAGCAAAATAAAACTTAACAGCTATCTCACTAATTTAGTCAAGGATGGTGATTTTTAGTTGATTACTTAAGATTTTGAAAAAATGGTATTTGTCACTGGATTAATTTGTCTCAAGGTATTTCTTCTTAAAATTTTGATCAGTAGTTATCAAATTTGAGGCTCAGTGAACCTCATTGAACTGGCATATTTTAACTTATTAGCATTGGCATGGTAATTTCTATAGTTGATTTGACAGTTTTTGTTTCTTATAACTTTAGACTACCGTGGTGTCAAACTTTTGCAATTTCATCAAACTTCGCAATTGACAACAGCAATTGTCAGCAACATTGGTCTAAGACCTTCAGTGTTAATACTTTTTGTATTTGTTTTGATCTCAATAAGGTAACAATTTCCAGTCTACAGGAGTCGAAACTGAAACATAACAGCCCTACTACTCCTACCCTGAAACTTGCCTAGACGAAGATGATGCCATGCTCCTTAATGGTGTCAATCACGATCCCGAGCTTGCCCTCGATCCTCTCGTTCTTCTTGGGCTCATAGGCGAGAGCAAAGACGTCGGCGTCCATGGACCTCTCGGCGATGAGCCTCCCGATGGTCCTGCATGCGTTGTCGTCGACAAGGGACGGGAGGGTGAGGCGGAGGTCCTTGGCGTTGGTGGTGGCGACGGCGATGACCTTGCTGGTGCCCCTGTGCATGACCTTGGCGTGCACGAAGCGCTTGGAGAAGAAGACATTGAGCAGGAAGGGGCGCATGTACATGTCCGTGCGCTGCTTCCACGACTTGCGGTTGGGCCGCTGCTCCGCCTCCCCGCGCGACCGCCGCGTCCATGCCGCGCAAACCACTGGGCTCTGCGGCGGCGGGTTGGCGATGGGTTAGATTAGATCAGCGCTAGGACATCATCGCGGTATCGAATCGAATCGTAGCGTGCCGGTGTAGGGTTCGGACCTGGCGGTTGCCGGAGGCGGGAGGCGGAACCGGTGGGTGGAGCGCGAGGCCACGGGCCGGCGGGATGCGGGAGACGGCGATGGAGGCGGACCATGAGAGCGACGATGCGCTAGCAGAGGGCGCAGGGGAATGGCGATGGGCCAGCATGGCCGGCGAGGGGTGGAGTGAGGCGGCCATGGCAGCGACGGGATTGGGGGGAGGGGGAGGGAGGTAGGCGAACGGTAGAGAGAGGAATGAGGTTTTAGACCATCTTATCCAGTTTGTTCGAGGTTGCGTATTAATGTATTATTCTCCGGGAGCAGCGTTTTCGAAGCGTGAAAAATAGTGTAAAAACTATAATGTTGATCGCACTTGCAGAGAATCTTATAAAAATAAAGCTATATTTTCTTTTATTAAAATTATGTTTTCTGATTGCTTATGCTTAGATATTGTGAAAAACATTATTCTGGAGCATAAAATGCTTCATGAGGGACAGTATTTAGACTGACCGCATTGAGTCCGGGATACGCATCCTGGGCTAAAATTTTAGCCGAAAAACAGCTGCACCGCTATCCGGTATCACATGCTCTACGCAACCAACAGCCATCCGGAATGCAGAGCGTTGTCCGGTTTGTGCGGCAGCGCGGGCCCAGCACGCACGTCAGGCAGCAGCGACAGCGCGTGCGCGCGCATGCAGGCACAAGTTGCAGTGGCGGACCCCACTACTCCAACAAACAAAAACAATGTTATAACTTCAAAACCAAAAAGCCAAATTAAATTTCGATTACACCATTAAGTTCGTTTCAATTAATCCTTCAAAACAAGATCTCACATAAATATATTTAGATAAAATTTATTTACGAACATGTAGGTCCCACTTGATATAGAGTACGAGATATAAAGGATAATGGATGCTAAAGAAATATGTATAGAGAAAAGAATCTTGATGACTAGGATGGATAGAGAATGGTTTTAAAGAACGATGAGTGGATAGTCTTATACCTTGATTGGCAGCTTCAGACAACATATATACCTTGATTGGACAAACATTCTCAGCTTACAGATTATGGAATTAGCTTACATGTTACGGGATTGGCCAAACATTCTCAGCTTACAGGATATTGGAGGCAAGACTGAATACAAGCTCAACGTATTTTTGAGCGAAACAGACCAGTTACTCTATCTCAACGCTACTTTGCAGTGATGCAACGTCTACTTACCAACAAAACAATATGGTGGCGCACAGTCAATTACATTGTTACAGGTTCATATCAGCAGCCGGCTGTTCTACAAGCCCCCTAGCCTCTAACAACTTATCGCTATCTTTTTTTTTCTTTTGAACCAACAACTTATCGCTATTAATTGGCACAACCGAGACTCAGAGTCCACAGAACCATAAGCCCAAAAGTCCAGAGTGAACATTACTACCTTACATCATTTTATTACATACATGTATATCTATGGCCAAGGTCTTTATCTCCTATGAAAAACTTGCCTCCAGAGTCTCGATCAAACCAGAAATTGCATTCCTCAAGTAAAACTGGAACGCCAGTTCTGACAATATTGATAACATGCATTGATTCCTGGCCAAATATAATGTGCCCATAAGCTGCACTTGACTGAGTATTCTTTGGCAGCTACATCGGCGCCACATCCTAAATATCTGATAGAGATGGCAACCACCAACTTGACATCTGAGATGTTTTCGATGGCAAGATAGCCAAACAACATTGGGTTAAACAGAGAATGAACATAACACGAGATACAGCAACAAATGGGTGATGCTGAGGGCCTCCTCTTTCCCCTTCTCTGTTGGTACCTGCTCAACAAAATTTCCATGTGGTCGAGTTACAAAGTCTACCCCCAAACACAAATGAGGGAGGCATTTCTACATCCTACGATTCTAGACTACCAATATACATACATGTATGGAAATTACCCAATGCCGCCATTAGTGCAACCCATCCTCCAAGCTTGTCAGATCAATGTGACCTCACCAAGCCAGCAGCTTTGCTCCAGCCAGCCATGATCAAGCTTGCAGCACATCTGCACGGCTGAGCAACTCAACCTATACCCTTGGGCTCCTGCCAGAGGCAATCTTGTCTCCTCTTGGTATAGGAGGGCATCCCATCAAGAATAATTTGCTCATCTATGTTCATCCGATATCTGTGAAATCCGAAAGAGGTTCTAACTCTTGAATACTAGGAAGGAGACCAGAGTCACCCTGATCTGGGAAGAACTCAAGGTTATCAACATCTTGCAAAAGATCCTCGGAGTAGTTGAATTCGGAATCGCTGATACCAAATTCAGATAGGGAGTCACTAATGTGGAAGTCAGCTGTACTTGGCAATAGTTGAGCAGGCATACGGAGAAAATTACTCATGAAAATAGGCCCTTCCTGATGCGATTCAGTAATCTTCTGGACTTTGGATTTCGGAGGTCTACCAGATTCCGATGCTGCTTTGTGCTTTCCTATGGACTTTGAACCAGATTTATGGCGGGTGGCACCATTTACGTGGAAAGCTGATGATGCCCAATGAGAACTTTCACCATCATAACAAGCTTCTGATGCTATCCTGCAAACAAAAATGAAAATGATGCATTAGTATTACTTTGTGTAGCAGAGATGGGCTAAATATTAGGAAAAATCATGAAATTCAAAGAATCACTATTTTATTTAAACTAAAATAAGAATGGCCACTACCATTATAATAGCAAAGTATGAAGACTTGCATCAACACTGACCTGAGTCGGTTCTCAGCTTGTCTACAAGAAAGTCCAGACAATAACGATTGTTCCACTGAGTCTGGAGCCTGTTTGGATGGTTCTGGTTCCAGTATGGACACATTTACTACAGATGGGAAGTCTTCATCATAAACATGTTGATCTTTCAAGAAATCTAACTCTAATTCTAAATAATTCCGCCGGTATTCCTGATTTCTTGACGGTGGTGGAATCACCATTAGTGTAGACTTAGCCTGAGCATCTGCAAGGGCTTTCCTAACTAGATTGAAGCTTGGTCTAAAGTTTACCATGGGCCAGTTCCCACTTGATCTACCAGGTTTCTTCACAGGAGAAAACATCTGTAATGCACGAGTATTCGTAAAACAGCAAGGATCACGGCGACATTTTGATCTCCAGACAGATGAAATTACAGCCATGAAGTGTTTCTGGAGAAGCAATTCATTGTTAGGAAGCTCACTAGTCACATTCACCAACATCTGAGCTTGATCCTGAAAAAAATATATATAGTAATAATCAGATATTTGCCAACATACGTTTTATGTCAGCAGTAAATTGCAGATAAGTTTTAACATGGCACAAGCAAAGTCTCATGATCTTCCTGTTTAATTGGATTGAAGCTATGCTGGATTGCTAATTGGCCATAAAAACAATGTATGAATGTAACGCCAGAAATAACACAGTCGTGGCCTGTGGGTGCCTGGCATTTATCCTTACTACTTTACTAGTATAATCCTGTACCATTTTTCCTTACGAACTGGCCCGTCTAGAAGCTAAAGATCAAGAAATTTTACTTAAACTGACCTAGTTTCCCATATAAACTGGACCGATTCTCTTATTATTACTAATATAAGTTGGAATAAAGTGCATTGTCCAAGGTATGTTTGTTTGCATGATCTCGTAACTATTTTGAGAGATCGTAATAAAGTTAACCCATTGTTTGGAAAACAACAATAATATAGTCAAAAGTCAATCTTTGTCAAAATTTGCACACTACAAAGCTTCCTTTTTGATAAGGTAGTACAATAGGAAGACAAGATATCAACTCACCTCAGATACTCTAAGTATAGCCTTTCCAGTCCCAGAAGGAACCTTTTCACTGTTGGAATTATCTGTTGCTGATATTGCATATTTGCAGAACAGTTCTCTGTATCTCTCACAGCAATGCACAGGATGATGATATCTTCCCCTATAGGACCCACCTGGCAAGGAATGAAGAAAATCACTTGCCAATTCCCAAAGAGGACCATACTCATGCACAGTTCCACAAAGAACTGCATCTTCCACAGATGTCCATAAGTCCGAAGCACAATCTGGAAACCATATTCCCTTCTTTTTCAATCTCTCAGGCTTTATTACAATAACACGTTTTACTGGCATACAAGGGATGGAAATTCTGCCATCACTTTTAGTTCTAGCCACTGATTTTGGATCTGAATCATTAAGGTCCTCCTTCAGCCTAGGTGACAAGGCTTCAGAAATAAAACTTGACTTAGTAGTTTTCTTAAACTTCTTTAGACTTCTGCTGTTACTGTCTTCATCAGTAGCAGACATAATCTTCTTGCGCTTGTTCGAATAATGGTGTGGCGATTCATCACTTATGAGCTCAGGTGAGGGTGCATTGTCATCAATGCTCATTGTATCTACAGAGGTTTCCTCCAGTACGGCTTCTGATTCAGACGATAAACGCACTCTTTTCAGGGACTTGAATTTGCCGGTCTTCTTTTTGTTCTTTTTTGACTTTCTGCGTTGACTGCTGCAGATGAATGTCAAAATGTATAGTCAATAGTATATCAAAGGAAGCTATTGTCTAAGCAAAAAACAGTCAACAGCGACATAAACATCCATTAGCAATAATGTAGGCACAAAACATGCTAATACTGCCAGTTGGCACAAGGTGAAGTGCAACTGAGACAAAACAAAAGAACAATTTACTACCACTGTTTATATTTCAGGAAAATAAATTTCCACTCAGTACCTCATATTATCATTCTTCTCCTCCAACTCCTTTGCTGCTTCCTGAGCCTGTCTTTCCTGTTCTTCCAACAACTGCATGTATTATAACAAGTCAGACTAAATGGCACTGTGTTTCAAGTGAGACACGTAAGAATACAAGTTAGCAAGTCAATAAACGACCTGCTTTTGAGCTAAAGCCTCAACATGTTGCCGATAGGCTGTCGTAGCAAAATCAACATCCCATGCTGCAATAAATAAAGATGATGTCAATATTCTAAAGCATAAAAAAGGAAGGATACCTACATTGAGGTGAACACAAAGCTCCAGCTAAAATGCAGAAAATGCCAATGTGACAAAGAACAGGCTGTTCCAAGGTGGAAAAAAAGGAAATTATAGCAGACATAAAATACTTACATTCATAAGACAGTGGTTCTTGGTCTTCATCAATTTCTGCTTCTAAATCCTCTTTGAGTTTTTCAATACGATCAAGCTCCCATTCTTCCTCCTCAACATTTACTTGATGATTCACAGCAGTTTTGTCAATTACTGGATCCCAGTGTTCCATAAAGCGCATTGCATATCTATCAATTGGCCGGAGCTGGTTCTCAAAAGATGAACTTGCTTGCCCTGCTGCAGCTGCTGCAGCTGCCATCTGTTTCACATCAGCAAGCATGTCAGTATCTTCATCACCAACAGCCAATGTAAGAGCCTTTTCATCATTTACTAATCGCTTGGTAGACAAAGCAATGTGCTTCTCCTTCTCTACATCAGAAGAGTTGTATTTGTGTTCTTCATTAATGTGTTCGTCAGGTTTTCCATCCTCCTCATTAACCAATTCATCCTCTGGTCTGGCAGCAACCTCCTCACTGAATTCTTGATTGTCCACGGCTTCTTCCTCCTCCAGCTTCTTGAGAGCCATATAGTCAGCTTCATCTTCTGCCTGTCTAATAGCTGCTTCAACATCTGCATTTGACAGAGCCAGATCCACATCATTTGAAGCTTCGGCGGTTGTAGAGCAATTCTTCTCCTGATCTTCCGCATGGAGAGACGTGTGCCCAGAAAAGAACTCCATAGGATCAAGTTTCTTGAAGAATTCCGTATTGTAGCTACCACGTTGTATCACCAACTCATCAAGAGCACGTTTCTGATTTGCTTTTTTGAGAATGTTCTCCTCTATAGTGCTTTCACTAATGAGTCTATATAT
>JAKNSH010247797.1:0-13457 GCA_027790015.1 Cymbopogon flexuosus
GCCGCCGCGGCTCGACCCGCGCGCCTAGGCCGCCGCGAGCGCGCCCCGCCCGGGCCGCCGCGCGCCCGCCGCCTAGGCCAACGCGAGACTTCCGGCGCCTGCCATGATTTCACAGAACAGAGGAGAGGGAGAGAAGAGTGAGGGAGGGAGAAAGAAAGAAAGGGATAAGGGGTATTTTTGTCTTTTGTCCATTTTTCTTTTTTGTTTTCTTTTTTTTATCCAAATCTCACGGTGAATGAAAATAGGGGTAAACGACATGTTCGTTTTAAAAAAACAGGGGCAAATAAGCAAAAGTTAAAAAACATGGGCAAACGAGCAATTGGCCTCCAGAATAGGGGCAGTTGCACAAAAAGCCCTTGATTAACTGGTACTCAGCCAAATCGCAAGTACAAAGGTCGCTTACAAATTCTGGGACAGAGGAAGACCAGAAATGGTACTGCCCCGGGTACCAAGTCAAGCTTAGAGCAGCTAGTTCATGGGCAAAAGAATTACAAGAACGGGAGATTTTACAGAATTGCAAACTAACAAAATTATCAAAGCCAAGGTCCCTGATTTCCTTGAAAAGCCCCCTTCCACAGCGAGGTCAAAAGCTTGGGACGTCACTGCTTATTTGAGCTGTGTTGCGTCAGTTTCGACCACCGCCGTTGATACGCCGAAGTGGATGGCAGTCTCAGTCGCCCGTTTACAAGCCACAGTTTCAGTCATAAGAGCACCATGAACTAGGCCCATGTTTCCCGCTCCGGCCACCACCACTGTGCCTTCATGGTCGCTTTGCTAATTGTTAGAATTAGTACTAGTTATAAAAGATTATTATCAGGGGAGTACGTACTTGAGGTTGAGGAATATTAAGGCGATGAGCACGACAGGAGTCCAGCCAAGCTAAGCTGTACCACACGCGGCTGTTGTGTCAGTTCGAATCGTGGGGAGGAAAAAATCGAAGCCGAAAGGGGGCTGGACTAGTGGACTTGCCCACGCAGCTCCAATTGAAAAAGGCCGGCCGTGTTTAGATTGAGGGTGAAAAGTGATAAGTTAGAATTCTGGGTACTGTAGTATTTTTGTTTGTATTTGACAAATATTGTCCAATCATGAACTAACTAGGCTCAAAAGATTCGTCTTGTGGGCCGTGTTTAGATTGAGGGTGAAAAGTAAGAAGTTAGAATTCTGGGTACTGTAGCACTTTTGTTTGTATTTGACAAATATTGTCCAATCATGGACTAACTAGGCTCAAAAAATTCGTCTCGTGATTTAGAACCAAACTGTGTAATTAGTTTTTATTTTTACCTATATTTAATACTCCATGCAAGCGACTAAAAATTGATGTGATGGTTGATGTGATGGAAAAAGAGTGAAATTTTCTAGCCTTTTTGCAATCTAAACAAGGCCGTGATTTAGAACCAAACTGTGTAATTAGTTTTTGTTTTTACCTATATTTAATGCTCTATATAAACGACTAAAAATTGATGTGATGGTTAATGTGATGGAAAAAGTGTGAAATTTTATAGGCGCATACGTCTCCGTCTCCGTAGACGTAGGCATAGGCGCATAGCCGCGTGCAGCGCCACGATAAATCTCCGACCTGCCAAGTTCGAGGAAGACGGTTACTGTAGTGCCACGTCTCTCGCCTCCTCCCCTCACCTGTACACGGGCGCTGCTTTCCCCATCTCCAGTTCTCCACCTCGACGCACCACCGGCGACGGCGGCCATGAGAGACGGCACGAGGCTGCTCTGCGCGCTAGCGCTGGCGCTGCTGTGCGTGGCCACCCACTTCCAGGGCGCGTCCTGCAAAGGCGCCAGCGGAGGACGAGGCGGCGGCGCTGGTGGTGGTGGCGGTGGGTCAGGAAGAGGCGGCGGCGGGTCAGGAAGAGGCGGAGGAGGGTCTGGAAGAGGCCGCTCCGGCTCCGGCGGCCCGTTCATCGGCGGGTTCGGTACGGGCGCCGCGGCCGGCGTCGGCGCCAGGACGGCAGCCTCGGGAGGATCGCACGGCCACCGCAACGCCGCGGCGGGTGGTGGCGCGGGCGGACCTGGCGTCTGGAGGGTGGCCGGAGCCGGCGCCGCCCTCACCGCCGCGGCGCTCGCCTGTTTCTGATTCTGATCGTCGCGCGTTTTGGAGGCGTAATCCAGGTTCGACGGGCGGTTTGGTAGCACTAGTAGGCTTAGTGATAGCAGTAGCAGATCGGTGGAGGCATGTGTGAGTATCACGCCGTTCTGGCATCTCTGAACTGAAGTTTATGGCGTTGTGATTCTTGTGCAGTAGTAGAGTTTTAGCGATTAACTAGCTGTGAGCAGCACGGCGAGTTTAAGATTTCTTGTGTGAGTATCACGCCGTTCTCGCACCACGTATGAATAAGCAGAGGAGTTCCAAGGTTTGCATGCGTGATTATGTGGTACATTCAAATCTATCTGCAAGACTGCAATGGTCTCTGATTCTTGGGGACATTCCGAGTTGTGACTTGGTAGAGCTGGGCATGTGACTTCACTCTATTATCACTCTATTATCAGTGCTAGCAAATTCTTAATTTTCTTTTGGTTTGAGATGATTTGGACAAATTATGAGAACTGGAGCCGTGCTGAAATAGCTGCAAAACAATGTTGGAAGTTCGGATTGTGGCAACAACTCTTATGGACTAATTGACGAGATTATTGTCCTGTTTGGATCCCTCTAGCCTGGCTAGAGTCAGAGTTAGTTTCTTCCTCTAGCTCTAGTCCAAACTAGCTCTAACTATTGAGTTGTTTGGATCCAAGAGCTAGTTTCACAATAAATATATTTTTCTCATTATTTGTCTTATTTAACCAATATTTTTATCCGGATTTAGTGTGGCTCGCTCGTGTGCGGGAGACCGACGGGAATTGGGGAGAGAGAGAAACCGGATCTGGTATGACGCCAATAAGCATCCCTTGGAGGGGAGAGTTTTTTTGGGTGGGCTAGAGTGAAAAACTAGCTCTAGCCCTCCTGTTTGGCTACTTTGAAGCTAGTTTGGCACAAACTAGCTAACTCTAGCTTTAGCCTCTGGATCCAAACAGGGCCTATGACGATTTATACACTTGTTGGGGATTTTGGAAAAGAAGTAAATGTGCTGTACTTTTGGGGATTTCATTCAATTGATTCTCTTGGCGTTGAATAGTGAGCATCAGGATTTTGAATGTTTCTATGTGTCGGCGCCTTCCCCTCCCTGCAGGAGCACCACTTGCGAGCCGCCGCCTTCTTGGAAGTAACCTGTGACCTCACTCCGGTGACGGCGACGGCACATACGGAGTACTGACATGCTGTACGTGCTACGTTTTAGGCATGAGCGTGGGAATTATTTTGTTGCTTATAATTTAAAATAACTGGTTCGAAGTCATAGGAAAATGAAAAACTATTGTGATCATTAAGTGAATCACATGAAAGATATGATGAAAAAGCTATCAACATCTAGGACAGGGGGGAGAATACTAGGGAGGAGAGGCTAAAGATGAAAGAGATTGTGGAGAGGCTTGAAGGGATTTGGAGGATGGAAGAAATTAAAGCTAGACAAAGGTCTAGGGAGAAAAGGGTGAAAGAAGGGGATAAAAACACAGCCTATTTTTAGGCTGTGGCTAATCAAAGACATAGGAAAAAGAGAATAGTTGGTTTGGATGGCCCAGATGGCTGGGTGGAGGATGACAAAGGCATGCTTGAGCTTGCTGTGTCTTTCTATAAGGAGTTATTTAGAGAGGAGAAGAGCAGTGGTATTAGTTTAAACCCTGACTTCTGGGAGGAGGATGAAAAAGTTTCTGAGAGGGAGAATGAGCTCCTAGAAGCACCTTTTACTGAACAAGAGGTGAAAGAGGCTGTTTTCAGCTCTTATGCTGAGGGAGCCCCGGGGCCTGATGGCTTCTCTTTTATTTTCTATCAGGTTTTTTGGGATTTGATTAAAGAGGACTTGATGAATCTTATTAAGGCTTTTGAAAGTGGAAACCTAAATTTGGATAGGCTCAATTATGTTATGATTACCCTAATTCCTAAGGAGCCAGAGGCCAAAGTTCTTAAGAAGTTTAGGCCTATTAGCTTGATCAATTGCAGTTTCATAATTTTCTCTAAGGTACTTAACAACAGGCTGATTAAAGTGGATGATAGATTAGTGGCTTCCAACCAAACTGCCTTCATTAAAGGCAGATTTATTTTAGAAAGTGTGGTGGCTGCCCATGAAATTATTCATAAGGTGTATAAACAGAAACAGGAGGGTGTAATCCTCAAATTAGATTACGAGAAGGCGTACGATAGAGTGAGTTGGGGCTTTTTGGCTGATATGCTAAAGGATAGAGGCTTTGGAGGGAGGTGGAGAAACTGGATTCAGCAAGTTGTGAGTGGTGGCTCTCTTTGTGTTAGGATTAATGATGTAAATAGCAGCTTCTTTAAAGCTAGTAAGGGTTTGAGGCAGGGGGCCCTCTCTCTCCCTTGTTGTTTAACCTTGTGGCTGATGTCTTCACTAGGATCTTAATAAAAGCTGCTAGACAAGGGCTCATTGCTGGGCTCCTTCCCCAAGTAGTAGAAGGGGGCATTATTAGTCTCCAGTACGCAGATGATACTCTGCTGTTTGTGGAAAACAATTTAGAGTACGCTGCCAATTTGAAGTGGTTACTGATTTGCTATGAGCAAATGTCAGGCATGAAGATTAACTACGATAAAAGTGACTTGTTAACAATTGGCTTGGATGAAGATCAAGCCAACAATTTTGCTAGAATGTTCTGTTGCAAAAGAACTGATTTCCCCATAAAGTATTTAGGAGTGCCTTTGCATTTCAATAAACTGACCAGAAAAGATCTCCAACCTGTAATTGATAAAATTATTCATAGAATTGCAGGCTGGAGGGGGAGACTACTCTCCTATGCTGGCAGATTAGTGCTTCTTAAAGCCTGTCTGGCCAGTATACCCATTTATCTCTTATCCATCATTAAATTCCCTAGATGGGCTATAGACATGATGAACACTCATATGGGTCATTTTCTGTGGGATAATTTTGAGGATAAGCACATATATCATTTGGCCAATTGGCAACTGGTCTCCCAAACAAAGGAGATGGGAGGTCTGGGCATCCCAGACTTGAGAAGTCTAAATTTAGCCTTACTTTCATCCTGGATCTTTAGATACCATTTGAATACAAACGCCATGTGGGTGAAAATAGTTGACTTTAAGTATAAAAATGATGCTCCAAATATGCTTTGTTGCCCTGATGTTGGGGTTTCTCCCTTCTGGAAGGGAGTTCTTCGGGCGACCCAAGCTGCTCACCTCGGGATTAGGTGGACAGTGGGGGATGGGAAAAAAGTTAGATTTTGAGAGGATCAATGGCTGGGCAATACGAGCCTAGCCATTATCTTCTGGCCCTTATATATCATCTGTGAACAGAAAGGTAAAGCTGTAAATGAAGTGTGGGATGGGCAGGTACTCA
The DNA here is from genome assembly GCA_027790015.1 of Cymbopogon flexuosus. NCBI lineage: Eukaryota > Viridiplantae > Streptophyta > Magnoliopsida > Poales > Poaceae > Cymbopogon > Cymbopogon flexuosus. The sequence goes on from JAKNSH010247797.1 coordinate 5,409, forward strand.
AGCTCTCCTTTAGGAGAAATGTTTCTGAATTCCTTATGAATATGTGGGATGAGCTAAATTGTCTGATGGAGGGGGTTGACCTCAATGAGGAGGAAGACAAGATCTTGTGGTCTTACTCTTCTAAGGGTCAGTACTCAGTGCAATCTCTGTATGCAGTCATAAACTGTAGGGGGGTGTTCCCTAGGTATGTGTCGGCTGTGTGGAAGCTGACTGTGCCTCCTAGGGTGCAGTTCTTCCTGTGGCAAATCTCAAAGAACAAAATATTGACCAGAGACAACCTGCAAAAGAGAAGAGAGGTTAATGATAAATCCTGCCTTTTCTGTACTGAGCAAGAGACAATTATGCATTTACTGTTTTAATGTTGTCTTGCCAGGAATACCTGGATGGAAATCTCTTTGCTACTAGAAATTGAGATTGGCACTGATTATGAATCGGTTGCCAAGCTCTGGGTGGCTAATAAAAAGCATTTTATCACAAATGTTGTTTCTTCGGCCGTTATGTGGTCACTCTGGAAATTACGCAACGACCTTTGTTTTCAAGGTGCTGTGATGTTGGGGATGAAGATGGTCTTTGGGAGGATTGCAAGAATGCTGAGGGGATGGTTGCCACTATACAAGGAGGATCTTGGTGTGCTGCTGGAAGGCCTAATACTGCGCCTGGAGGAGTTGTCAAGGCGTCCAGCTCAGATCGGATGGACCTCGACGGTGTCGTCATCACAGTTGGGTTGATCGGATGCTCGGTTTTCAACAAGCGCCAGTGAGGGGGGGGGGGTCTTGAATGACCCAGTTTCAAGTTTCGGCAGTAGCAGCCAGTCTCTGAGCGACTTTCATTAGGAAGTTTGCTGAACCTGCATGCTCGTGAACCTTTGCTGTAACATGTGAGCGACCTGAACTATTGCTTTTTGAATAAAAAGCAGGGGAAACCTTTTTGTCAAAAAAAAAAGCTATCAACATCTCGAAACTGTAATACTTCCTTACATCAGGAGTCCCGTTTTCTTTCTCGAATACGCAAAAGACTTGCGCATATTTGTATTTGCAGAAAAGAGTTTTTATACCCACGCTTTCACGCATTCCTGGGAGTTAAGATATTACGAGGATCGTCCCTCCCATACATTTCCTTCTAAGCGGATTACTCACGAATTAGACAACCTAGAGTGCGCGCACCGGCTTGGATCCATGGATCGAAGGTGGCGCTCATGCGCGGGTGCCGCGTCGCCCGCGAGGCCGTCGTGGGCGTGCAAGGTCGGGGAATGGGCGTGCGAGGTGGGGGAAGGAGCCCCGTTTGATGATATGATATGTACTTTAGCCACTAAAGACTAAACTTTAGATCATTTTAGCACATCTGTAATACAGTAGTACCTTACATTTGTTACGAGTATCTCGTTAGAACATATGATCTGAACTTTAGCTACTAAACTTTAGACCATCTGAACTTTAGCTACTAAACTTTAGACCATTTTAGCTCTTTAAGCTATGTAATACTACCTTACTTTGTTACGAGTAGTTTTGTTTGATCCTATGATCTAAACTCTAACCACTAAAGGTCTTAAAGTTTATACCACGTCACAAAGCTTTAGACCACAAAAGTGCTGAAGTACGCTAAAGTTTTAAAGTATTCTAAGTTTTTAATTCTCGACTTTAGCCACGAAACTTTAGACCAGAGAATTTAAACATTTCCAAAATTAGTGTGGACTGATACAATTATAGTATCCTTTTTGAAAAGTGACGTGTCGATCAGGAGCGCTGCTTGATCCTTGAGGGAAGGAAAAGTTAGCACTAGAACCAAAGAAACAGCAGCAAAGTATATAATGAAATGAAAAGAACCGAAAATTACAAAAGAGAACAGTGAAACTTAAATAGGACCTGTAACACGATTTTTACTTCCTCTGTTAATGATAGTTCATATACGTACTCGATACAGCAAAGGTAAACCAGTTATTTGGCACATGGACACATGGTGGATCATCAGCGGGTGGCACCGAGTAGATTACTCCTAATGGGGGTAAAGGGATCTCCATTATGGTAAAATAAGTATGGAATTAGTTTTAAAGAATATATGGAATTTTCTTGGGGATGATAATTAATAACTGGATAAGCACTCGATTGTGTGGTAAATGAGTATTTAATTTTCTTTCGTTTCACAAAAAAGAAGTGCTTGACTTCGAGCACGATTCGGCACACACACACGCTGGCTTCAGCCTCCAGCCGTTCCTCTGCTACAAATGCCGAGCCACCCCGCAGACGATGGACGCCAAGCCAAGACACACGCACCGCGCTCTCGACAATCTCTCGCCACCACACCAGGCCGCGTTCAGTGCGTCGCGTCGCAACACCCGTGTCCACGTGCGCACGCCATGGCTCTCCCGATCCCGCCGCGCCGCGCCAGCATGCTCCTGCTCGTCGTCCTCGCGCTCGCGGCGATCGTCTTCGTCAGCTCCGCCGACGCGGCTCGAGTCCCCAAGGTCCTTGAGGCCGCCCAGGAAGCCGCGGTGGCTGACGGGCGACAGGCACAGGCACCCACAGCAGGCAGCGACGACGCCGTGCCGGTCGCGCGTGTCGTCGTCGTCGACAAGCGCGGCGGCGCCGGCGGACACGGAGGCGGCGGTCATGGCGGAGGAGGAGAAGGCCACGGTGGCGGTCATGGCGGCGGAGAAGAAGGTGGAGGTTCGAGAGGCTTTGGAGGCGCGGGCTACCACGGGTACGGGAATGGCGGCCGGGGCCACAAGTCGGCGGCATCCAGTGTCCGTAGCGATGGCGTCTGGAAGGTGGGCGTCGCCGCCTCGGTTCTTGGCGCCGCTGCCTGGCTGCTGTAGGAGAGCCGGCCGGCCGGGCACGTACTAACGAACTGATGGCACCGCACTTCGCAATTACAGTACGTTTTAGCATGCACACGTACAGGAGTAGTTTGTAATTACTTTGAAGCTTGCTACTACTAGTATTAGCGACTGTATTTTTTTTTGTCTGCATGCAACTGCTAATTAACGGATTACTAATACGGGATTTTAACATTCACAAGAGGCTTGGATCGATGCGATCGAACCGAAATTTGGACATATACATATGATAGAAGTGGCCGGCATGATCCTAGCAAATAGCCCATCTGTGGTCCGTGGTCGTTTTACCTAGCAGAGCTCACCGCGTGGTTAAGCCTGGGACGACACGGCACGAAGCAAAGCTCACGCCGTGTTCGTTTTGCATCATTCAACTACATCAGGAGAGGGTTTTCCAAATTCCAATATGCCTGATTAAGGCCCTGAACTGATCAATCTACTCCACCTAGCTAAACTAGGGAGAAAACCACCTAAAATTTATAGCTTTATAGCTTGGCTATTTCAGCGTTTTTTCCCAGTAAGTACGCAGGGAAAAAAAAAAACACACGGCGCGGCCGCGGCGTCGTATCCTACGAAAATATCAGCGTGACCGTGACATGCACGCGGCACGTGATCGTGCTTCGTGCAGCTAGCCGGCCAGCTACAGTGCTACACAGACCATACTGCAGGTTGCAGGCGGCGACACCGACAGGTGAGCCCTTTCGCCAGCGCGTTAACGTTGGAGACCTCTCTACTCCGGCCAACGCCGAAAGCTGGGAGCAGTAGCGCGCCACGACGCCACGCCTCTTGCCTGTCCACCCGTAACTGGCAAAACCCAACAAGAATCAAGCTTGTGAACGCCTCCCACACATGGCCACATCCTCTCCCTCCCTCTCGCCCTCCTTGCTCTCTGCCACTTGCTCCAACTCCAACCAGCGCGCAGGTACACCCGGCCGTGGGCACCGAGGCCGGAGGCGAAGGATCGGAGCACGCGCGGCGATCGAGGATCATCGGAGGAGCTGTCGTGGGTGAGTGCCTACTGTGTGCCTCGGTGAGCGGCGACCATGAGACGCGGGACAAGGGCGCTGTGCGCTCTGGCGCTGCTCTGCCTCTGCGTGGCCGTGCACTTGCAGGACGCGTCCTGTCATGCCGCCGCCGGCGGTGGGGCAAGAGGTGGAGGCGGGAGCTCCGGCGGCGGAAGAAGGGGCGGAGGAGGAGGCGGCGGCAGCGCGAGGACCGCCGCTGCCGCGGGAGCGTCCAACGTCCACGGCCGCCGCAGCGCCGCCGCGGCTGGTGGAGTGGTGAGCGGCCGTGGACCGTGGAAGGTGGCCGCCGCCCTCGCCGCGGCCGCGATCGTCGTCTGATGAGGTGCCCGCTGTGCGTGTTGATCGCACGCACGCACGTCAGTACGTGTGTGTGTGTGTGTGTGTCCGTACGTACCATTCAGTTCTGGAATTTATCGAGTCGTCGTGATCTACGTGTTGTGTAGTGTAGGTGTGGCAAATTCACTGCTGCGGGCAGCGGTGCAGCCTGCCTGCAGAGTCCAGAACTTCATCAAAGTTCAGAGCAAAGCTTTTGCTCTGTGCGAAAATGTTCACTGCATTCCTACGTTGGATGTTACTTGTATCGTTCATGATTTGACCATTTATTTTCGCAAGCACCCGAAATTAATCATTGTGGACCCGAAATTTTCAGCTGTGATTGTCTCCTAATTGAAGAGATCATCACAGATTCTAGAGTGCTGCACAATCCCCCACTCTAGTTATTTGTTTGGGGTCCAATTGATTCTCTTGCAGGACAATAATGAGCGTCGAGATTTCCTACCCGTCAGTGTCAGTGTCAGGCTGTCATCAGCGTTGCCACCGCCCTCCGGGCTCCGGCAAGCGGAAAAATGCAAGGGAGGGGAGCCGAGAGCACGGAGCACCTCGCGGCCTTCGCAGAAGCAGAAGCGCAGCTCCGGCAAATCCAGTAGTACGCCACGCACCAAAGGCTCTGCTTGGTTGCTGTCACTGGCACTAGAGGCTGACACGTTAGCACCATTTAGGTGTCTGTAACTCTCCATCGCCATGTGAACAGGTACGAGTAGGCGTCGTGGGTAGTATGTTTGGGGCGATCGCCGATATCGGCAATGAGCTGATTGTTGTCTTGCTGTCACGTGTCTGCTTGTGAGAAATAGATGCGCACATCACACGGTGGAAGTGTCATTTTATCCCAAGACAAATAGATATCCAACACCATGTCCATGTGGAAAGCAATCTATTTATCTACGGGTGAGTACAGTATTTCACTAGAAATCAAACGGCAGCAGCAGTTTTTGGCCTAAACGTCTCTAGCTGAGCTCTCCAAAATCAAACCGCCAAGCGCCAAATCTGTGCCCTTTGAATCGATGGATTTGTGGTTGCTTTGCACTGCATGCCACACAAAGCAAATAAAAAACCTAATAACAGGTAAATTAAAAGTATTCATCATATGCCTAGATACGTGCAGTTGGCATCCTCAGAGGTTCAGTGTTTCAGACACAAGGGGTCACTTCGATCTGTTCGAGGATGAAGTACTTGTCGTGCCGGCAGTTAGCCCTTTCATCGATCACACCACACACGCCATCAATATTTTCATGGTTTTCAGTTTTTTTTTTTTTTTCCTTTAGGTCAAATACCATGATGCTATCTTGATACGCCATACCTTCATCACAAATGTCTGTCATTCGAGTAGAATCAGCTGCACATGCATGCTCCTCGTAAAGCCTATCGTCAGAAAAAAAAAAAAAAAAAACAAGGATGAAAGAGATGCACCGATCTAGTTACTGGCTGCATCCATAATCGCCAAAATTAAAGGCAAGACCAGAAATCCTTGCGAGGACCAGGGGGCTACTATCATCTTCTGCGCTAATTTAGAAAACTACTAGCACCTAGTATTATCTAGCCCTCAAATTTGGCAATGTGAATACATGCATGCCGAAGGAAGAACAAAGAGTCAGATCGATGTTTCGATCGAGGTGTGAACAATACGACCTCACTGTATGCACACAACACAGGTTGCGATATATCCTATTCCTATCTGATCTGATCCACCGAAAGCATGCAGCAGTGCCAGTGCTCAACAATTTCCAGGTTCCTGCCTTGCGAGTGCCCAGTGCCACATCCTGCGTCCCGTCCCGTCATCACTCCAAAGCAGGCACGTCTTGTGACGTGTCGAACGAGCGTGTGAGCCGGGACGAGGTGCAGGAGTCTTGCATTCATACTGTATTTGCAATCGATGCTTCACTGAGCTGAATTCTCGTACAATACATGTCACCACTCTTCCCTGCAACTGCAACACTCCCATTTAGAGGTTCTGTTATGGCCATCATCCAAAACACTTTGGTACTGACCCTGATCCAGACCGTGTGATCCCTGATCTCGATCATCAGTGGTTGCAAAAGCGTCAATCAAGTTTCAACAGCAGTCGCTTCGTGGTTCGTACCCAACAAAGAATGAAACACCAAGCTAGCAAACACCACAGTGAACATAGACACACACACATTTCAAGTGGGACATCGAGTCTGGCTCAATTGATATACTGATCCACCTCTAATATATAAACTAGTACTAGCTAGTTCACGAAACCAGCCAAATTTTTACAGCTGAGGCAATTTCTGCGAGAGAGAAGCAGACGGCGTGGCGTCCTACGAAACTATCAGCGTGACATCAAGGCGGTACATGATCGTGCTCCGTGCAGCTAGCCAGCTGCTGCTGCTGCTGCTGCTACAAAGCACCATCTTGCAGTGGCAGCCTAGCACACAAGAGGCGAGAGCCCCGAGCGCTGCATCATCCCCCTCTCGCCACTTGCTCCAACTCTAGCCAACGCGCAGGCACACCCACCGCGCGCACCGCACCGAGGAGGCGAGAAGGAGAGCGGGAGCGAGGCCATGAGACGCGGGACGAGGACGCTGGCGCTGGCGCTGCTGCTCTGCGTGGCCGTGCACTTCGAGGCGCTTCCTGCCTCGCCGGTGGAGGAGGCGGCGGCGGTGCTAGGGGTGGTGGAAGCATCGGAAGCAGGGGTGGGAGGGCAGGAGGCGGAGGCGGCGGTTGCCGCACTCGCCGCGGCGGCGGTCATCGCCTGATGAGGACCGGACTAACTCGGACCTGCGTGTTGATCGCACACGCACGCAGGCACGGTGCGTGTGGAGGCGCAATAATAATAATCCAAGGTTAGCCCTAACCGGGTGTTAGCTTAATTAATCAGCAGCAGTATAGCTGGGTGACTGGGTGAGTCCATACGTGCTAGCAGATCAGTGTGTGTGAGTACTTACTCAACGTAACATGCTGTTCTGGAATCTATCTATGCACGTGTGTTGGGTGAGTGTAGCTAGCCGTGGCCTGTGGATTAGTAGAACGTGATCACCCAGACCATGTGAACAACTACTCGTATGTAGGTAGCATCGGTTCATAATCTGAAGTGCAGTTGTTCTCTCTTCGCAAGCATCCCCAAATCATCATTGGACATTAGTATGTGTTCCTACAATTTGGGATCGTGGCGCTGTAGCTCATCAGCTGTCCGTGATGATCTGCTAATTGGAAACAAAAGAAATGTGCTGGTTTTCCTACACGATGAGACGATCGAGGACAGAATTTGCTGCACAAACCCCCACCATAATTCTTTTGTAGTCCATTTGATTCTCTTATCGTTCAATAATGAGCATCGAGATTGTTTTTTGGCTCCGCGCGCGCCTCCGCTCGGCCTACACTACACACACGCCTCTCTCCTTTGTCCTTTGTTGCTGTTACTGGCACTGGAGTTCCTACACTGCACCCACCGCGTAGCCTCGTTTAGGTGTCTGCAACTCTGCATCGCCATGTGAACGGATAATGTTCAATCAAAATGTGTTCAATTATTTTGACCACAATTTGAGTTTCTTGGAAATTTCGGTGATTCCCAAGCGCGGGTGACAAAAAAAAAAAAAAAATTGCAAACGGGCAGCATGGCAAATACAGATCTCTTCAACCATAAATATCTATACTTAGGAAAGTTTGTTAGCAATAAATCCGATTCATAAGGATTTAGGAGATTGCCATCCGCCGCCAAGAATTAGCCGACCGGGGAAAACCGATCAATTTTTCTATCTAAAAAAAATAATATTCAGACACCTGTCGGACTTGGGAGGGCCGACAGGTCCCACCACCACGTCAGAGGCCGACACGTGTTCCCTCTCTCAGGAAGGAAATTCAGTGCGGATAGGCCCTACCGAGCGCCATAGGGAC
>JAKNSH010247831.1:0-12436 GCA_027790015.1 Cymbopogon flexuosus
CACGGGAAACGATGGAAAGAAAGGTGACGGGGACAACTGGACAAGGGAATCCTGCGAAACCGGCCCGTGCCCGAACCCAACTTCCCCAACCCCCCCGTCTCCCGCAACGAAATCGAACCAAACCCACACAGGCAACGCAGCCGCTTCTCTCGTTCTCACGACGGCGGCGCCCCAGCCCCACGTCCGCGCCCCACCACCGCGCACGGTCGCGTCCCCCGGCGCTCGAGCCGCATCTCCCAAACCCTACCCACATAATATTAAACCCAACCCCGAGTCTCTCTCTATCAATTTCTCTCTCTCCATCTCCACCACCCTCACCCTCCCCTTCCCGCGCCGCCACCACCGGTTCAACCCTCCCTCAAACCCTAACCGCCGCCGTCGGCCCGCGCGCCGCGGATTCGATTCCGATCCGATGGCGTCCGCCGAGGACCAGGCCGCGGCCGCCGCGCTGCTGGGGGGCGACACGGCGGCGTTCGACGCGCTGCTGTCGACGCTCATGTCGTCCTCCAACGCCGACCGCTCCGCCGCCGAGGCCGCCTTCCACCGCCTCCGGGCCTCGCACCCGGAGCCCCTGGCGCTGCGGCTCGCCACCTCGCTCGCGTCGCCCGCCACCCCCGCCGACCTGCGCGCCATGGCGGGGGTCCTCCTCCGCAAGGTCCTCTCCCCGACCCCGTCCTCCGACGCGTCCTCCAACAACGCCGCTGCCACGCCCCCGGCGCCGCTCTGGCCGCAGCTCTCCCCCGGGGGGCAGAACGCGCTCAAGGCGCAACTCCTCTCCGCGCTCCAGTCCGATCCTCCCAAGCCCATCGCGAAGAAGGTCTGCGACGCCGTCTCTGAGCTCGCCGCCTCGCTGCTGCCAGAGAACGCCTGGCCCGAGCTGCTCCCGTTCCTCTTCCGCGCTGCCTCGGGGCCCGAGGCGCCCAACCTCCAGGAGTCAGCGCTGCTCATCTTCGCGAGGCTGGCGGATTACATCGCGGACTCGCTCCTCGACCATCTGATGACTATCCACAACCTCCTCGCCTCGGCCCTGGCGCATCCCACATCGCCTGATGTTCGGATTGCGGCCCTGGGTGCCGCAGTCAACCTCGTCCAGTGCCTGCCAACCAACTCCGACCGGGATAAGATGCAGGATTTGCTCCCAGCAATGATGAGGGCGCTCACTGATTGCCTAAACTCTGGCCAGGAGGCCTCTGCGCAGGAGGCACTGGAGCTGCTCGTGGAGCTTGCTGGCGCTGAGCCAAGGTTCCTGAGGAGGCAGATTGCTGACGTGGTGGGGGCAATGTTGCAAGTTGCTGAGGCTAAACAGCTGGAAGATGGGACCAGGCACTTGGCGGTGGAGTTTGTGATTACCCTTGCCGAGGCTAGAGAGCGTGCACCTGGAATGATGCGGCGACTCCCACAGTTTGTTGGTAGGCTGTTTGCAGTGCTGATGCAGATGCTGCTTGATGTCGAGGATGAGCCTGCTTGGCACTCCGCTGAAACCGAAGATGAGGATGCAGGGGAAGGGAACAACTATGGAGTGGCACAGGAGTGCCTTGACCGCCTTGCCATTGCCATTGGTGGGAACGCAATTGTGCCAATTGCATCTGAGCTGCTACCACAGTACCTGTCTGCTCCTGAGTGGCAGAAGCACCATGCTGCGCTCATTACACTTGCACAGATTGCGGAAGGATGCGCAAAGGTTAGCCTGCTTAACTTTTAACTTTATAAAGCAATCAGTTGATCAACCCAAAGGATATTTGTTTTGCTGTTTTGGGTAGTTAAAATTGAAGTTTTTAGCTTGTTGCTTCCGGAAATAGGATGTTATGAGTAATAATTGTGTCCATGGATTCCTCTTGTAGAATGGGCTGACAAATACTAAATTGTCAATTCTGTAAGATCTGTTGGCTAGTATTGGACCACAGAATGGTATTTGTCGTGGATGAAAATTTCCGAAATAGACCATCTTCTCATTGATTGCTGTTGTTCCTGGCAGGTTATGCTTAAAAATTTGGAACAAGTCGTTTCGATGATATTGAATGGATTTCAACATCCCCATCCGCGCGTGAGATGGGCTGCTATCAATGCCATTGGCCAGCTCTCTACGGATCTGGGTCCAGATCTTCAAGTTCATTACCACCAGCAGGTGCTGCCTGCATTGGCGAATGCTATGGATGATTTCCAGAATCCACGAGTTCAGGTTAGTTGTCATGTCGGCAAACATCCTTGTGCCTGCGATACTTATTTTAGAAGAATCAAGTTTGCATCAATAAACAGCTTGATGTGGACCAAGATGACTTTTGTGCATTTTACATGTACAAAAAGATGTGGGCAGTTAGCACATTTTTTAGGGTGCGTTTGGATGTGAGGATCGGTTCTGTTTCTCACGTGGAACACCAGAATCTGCGCCAAACGTTTTTTGCCGATTTGTTTATGAGGAAAAATGGCTGTAACCGTTTCGCAATTTTCGCCTATGCTAGTGAAACGCCTGAAACCCAGTTTCGTCTGATTCGGTTCCCAGCCTCTCATCTGCACTTAAGGCTTGTATCTTTCAATTAGTTATTTTGAAAGTGCTAAAAAATACGATTTTGGAGTAAAATTAGTTGTATTAAGTTTTGCTGCACCCACAAAAAGTTTATAAGTATGTCAAGTATTCAGCAATCAGTTGATCAACCCAAAGGATGTTGTTTTTAAATGTTCTGCCTTCTGCGTGGTTTGAGATATTAAGTTTATACAATTATTTATGCCTACATTCTAAATCACCCTGTGTATCTATTTATGACATACATCTTAGGACCTGGCGACCTACTTTATTGCTAATTGGCTATTCTTGTTGATAGGCACATGCAGCTTCAGCCATTTTGAATTTTAGTGAGAATTGTACTCCGGAAATTTTGACGCCTTACCTGGATGGAATCGTGAACAAATTACTTGTTCTTCTTCAGGTATGCATTTACTTGTGTGTTGAATTAGGTTTCAGCTTGCTTCAAATATATTTGTTATCATGGTTAGTAAACATGCTAATTGCTCATCTTCATATGCTAGAATGGCAAGCAAATGGTGCAGGAGGGTGCATTGACAGCTCTAGCGTCAGTAGCAGATTCGTCACAGGTAACTTTTCACATGGTAGTTTTATGCTATTATTATGCGTAATGGATCCCTGTTATCATGCATCATGGGGTTATCCTATGGTGGTTGTTCTTTCTAGCTTGCTGATAATAGCAAGTACATAATATTATGACAGTGTTTTTTTTCTCTGTCTAGCTGATAATACATGGGATTATGATGTAACTTTTTGTTTATTTGTCTTGCAGGATCATTTCAAGAAATACTATGATGCTGTCATGCCATACCTAAAATCTATCTTGATGCATGCAACTGATAAGTCCAATAGAATGCTTCGTGCCAAGTCCATGGAGTGTATAAGTTTGGTAGGAATGGCTGTGGGTAAGGACAAGTTCAGAGACGACGCTAGGCAGGTTGGCCTCTCCTTCCAACTGTCATGTTTTCTTGCAGATTGCAAATAATATACTTCTACTTTGTAATTGGTTTTTTTTCATCACTGTTCATGTTGAGTCAGTTTCACTGTTCTACCTGATCCCACAAATGCATCAGAATTCAGGAAATGCATAAGTTTTCTGTTTGATAGAATTGTTATTGAGGATGCCAGTTCCACTCTACTTGCTCTTTATGGGTGTGTTTGTTGGAGAGTGAGGTAGAATGGAACGGTTCCATCCCTAGTTTATTGTTTAGCTGCGGAAGGTTGCAGCAGTTCTGATTTTCGTGTTTTGTTGAAGGGATGGAATGAACCAGATAGCAGATTAGTTGATCCCGTTAACAATGAGACCAACACGTGTCACATAAATACGCCTTTTTTCCCCTATCTCTTCGTTATTCTCCGCTATAGATTCCTCGTGAGCATCCGCTGGATCCCTCGCGTCCGCACCCGTTGTGTGTGTGGCTGCCGCCAGCAGTGCTGCTCTGCTCGCCTTGTGGGCGCGTCCACTGCTGCCGCCCATCACATGCTGGGAGGGAGCCATGCAAAAGGGACAAACACGTTCTGCCTTTTTGCAAGAATGAGCGGAGCCTGAATCTTGTAGGAATATTCTTACTCTAGAATGCCCTCATATACCTGGGTTGTTGAACCAAACACTGGCAAAAGTAGGATGGAATGGTTCCATCCTATCTCACCCCATGAACCAAACACATCCTATATATTCATTCCTCTATCAGCTTTTATATTTTTATTGAGGCATTGTTATTATTCTAATCATCTGCCTTCTGCTAGGTTATGGAAGTACTCATGGCTTTGCAAGGAGCTCCAATGGAAACTGATGATCCAATTACCAGCTACATGTTGCAGGTATTCCTTCAAAGCAATGGAATCTAGGCTTAACAGCACCTTAAACATGTCTAACACACCTATATATCCACATGAAGGCTTGGGCCAGGCTATGCAAATGTCTTGGACAGGACTTCCTTCCTTACATGAGTGTTGTTATGCCTCCACTGCTTCAGTCTGCTCAGCTGAAGCCTGATGTTACAATTACTTCAGCTGAATCAGATGACGATATTGAATCAGATGATGATAGGTCTGTTATCCATTCTCTTGAAATGTTATTATCTATCTACTTGATTAGAGTTTGGGTTCCTAATCTGAATCATGGCACACTATTGCCACCTAGAAATATGCCATAGTCAGCAGATGCCCTGTTATTTAAGGACTTCTCACATGCTTTTATTTTTTTAGTTATTTATCATGTTAAGGTTTTGTTACTCGTCCCCTTTCTGGCGGGTCAAGGAGTGCATCATACATTTAAATGTGTATATTTTCTTTTCTGACACCCTAAGTTTCTGTGTTTTATACAGCATTGAAACAATCACACTTGGTGACAAAAGAATAGGAATCCGAACTAGTGTGCTGGAAGAGAAAGCAACAGCTTGCAACATGCTGTGCTGCTATGCTGATGAGCTTAAGGAGGGTTTCTTCCCATGGATTGATCAGGTTCATTATCACATTGAACATCATTATTCATGATCATATTACACGTATCTAATGTTTAAGTCCCCCAAGTTTCGGCTGCACCTTTTCCAGCATGTGATTGATTACAAATTTTGATGTAGGTTGCTCCGACGTTGGTCCCTCTGCTGAAGTTTTACTTCCATGAGGAAGTCAGGAGAGCTGCTGTTGCAGGTAATTTTAATGTTGCATTATGATCTAGTCGTGCACATATAGTTTCTCTTTTTACAATTTGTGGTCATAATGCAGCCATGCCCGAACTCCTACGCTCGGCAAAGTTGGCTGTTGAGAAGGGGCAGGCTCAAGGCCGTGATCAGTCTTATGTTAAGCAGTTGTCTGACTACATAATTCCAGCACTTGTTGAAGCACTGCACAAGGTCTATTTGAAGACATCTCAGCAGTTTGGTTATTGTTTTTTTTACCCATGATGGCACCTGAACTTTTTTTTGGCATCTTTTGGACAGGAGCCGGAAACAGAAATGTGCTCATCCATGTTGGATTCTTTAAACGAGTGTATGCAGGTTTGTAACTTCGCACCATCTGCTTGATAAGTTTTAATATTGTCCATGATTGAGGTTTTAAAGCTTCACTTGGATGTTTTGGTCTTGATTTTTTTCTAGCTTACCACCATTTTACCAAATTAGTACTGGTATATGTTTTTATCTGCGATATTTTATTGTGCCAAGTGTGAATGAAACATCAAGAATAATGCTAGGCATGCATTTTTTAGCCTGAAAGTTCTGTATATATATATTTTTTAGCCTGAAAGTTCTGTATATATTTTTTAGCCTGAAGTTCTGTGTGTGCAGAATTTCATGACCCCATGGTCTTGCTTTATCCCCTGCACATGCAGTCTTGTCTTGTAGAGGCATAAAGTTATTATCATTTCTGGGGAAAGATATTGCTCTATTTGTTGAAAATGATCTTTTGTAGAAAGTGTTTAAAACTATCTTCTATTATTCGGTATGTCTGAGATTGTTTTCATCCATTTTTTTATTCAGAATTACTGATGGTAGTCTCAATGTAGCTAATTATGATAAATATAAACAGTTTGAGTAGCATTACATTAGTCAGTTTTTTGAACTCTTGCTCAGCCAGGCAAAGCTTGGTACTCCTGCCAAAAGTTGGCAATTGGGTGTCTAAGCAGCTAACTTTAGGATGTTATATGGAGTTTAGATGAGTGATCTTTGTACTTCTACCAGAACATGGCTTGGTCTGTATTGAAGAAATAAATTGTCAGAATGAATTTGAAGACCTTGCTGAGCCTAGATGCACCTTACAAATAGAACAGAGGGCACCATCCCTTGTGGTGGCAGAACATGAAGTTACTGCTCCACCACCTAGGGATTTAATCTTAGTGCTCACGATTTATGCACATGCTTGTCCTTTCAGCTGTTTTATTTGTTGTAATAGGTAATATGCAGGGTTGTGCTTTTGTGCGGATGTGCCATCATCACCTTTTGATTTCTTGAAAAATGGGGAAGAAATGTTTAGCTATGCTATGTGGATGGAAGTATGGAACAAAATGTGCTGTAGTTTTGTTGGTCTCCTATTGTATGAGTTCTTTAATATTCTCTATTCTGAAGTAATTTGTGGCTGTGTCACTGAACGTTGGAGCTACTCATTGAGCAGCTTTCTGGTCTTCTGCTTGGTGAAACCCAAGTACGAGCTGTCTCGGATGAGATTAAAAATGTCATTATAGCCAGCGCGACCCGGAAAAGAGAACGTTCTGAGAGAACAAAAGCAGAAGATTTCGATGCTGATGAAGGAGAGCTACTCAAAGAAGAGAATGAACAGGAGGAGGAAGTATTTGATCAGGTTTATTAGTCTAGAAATCACTTCTGTTTTCTCCTGAGTTGTTTCGATAATACTGTTTCTGCAAGTTATGTAAAAAGGTAACCTATTTTTATTTTAAAATTTACGTTCTTTAAACTTCCAGGTCAGCGAGTGCCTAGGAACTTTGATTAAAACCTTCAAAGGTGCTTTCTTGCCGTTTTTTGATGAGCTCTCTATGTACATTACACCGATGTTGGTAAGTCAATTTTACCCTGCCCTATTTTTTTTTATTTGTAAGAGCTCTTTTTTGTTGCAAGTAATTTTGCAGTTGTTGCTTTCTGAATTTGGTCGTTCTTGTGTTCTAATGTTTTTTTCCTTATCATATTACCCTGGTGTATTTTTCCATTCTTAACTTGCTGTGTGGTGCCTTAGATTTTTTTTGTTTTTTATTCTATCTCATTTAGGTACCTTGTCGTTTTGCAGGGAAAAGATAAAACACCCGAAGAGAGAAGGATAGCTATCTGTATTTTTGATGATGTTGCAGAGCAATGCCGTGAATTAGCTTTGAAGTATTATGACACATACCTTCCTTTCCTTTTAGAGGCAGCAAATGATGAAAATTCAGATGTTCGGCAGGTCTGTTTTTTGTTCTGTCATGTTCCCTTGATCCATTCACCTTTTTTACTAGGGTAAATTGAACACTGCTATAATGCTGAATCATTTCTTCATTTAGGCTGCTGTTTATGGTGTGGGTGTATGTGCTGAGTTTGGTGGTCATGCTTTCCGCCCTCTAGTTGGAGGTAGGTTCTTTACGTTTTAAGTCTTTACTCTTATATTTAACCTCGACATTTCTAACCTATCCAACACTGCTGCTTCTGATTTCAGAGGCCCTATCGAAATTAAACAATGTTATAAGACATCCTGAGGCACGACTTCCTGACAATATCATGGCATATGACAATGCTGTTTCAGCACTTGGAAAAATATGCCAATTTCATCGTGATGGTATTGATGCAGCTCAGGTATGCTCTAATCTCAGCATCTTTTCCTGATGATATGGCCAATATTTTGGAGTAATGTGCCTTCCACATCTTACTTGAGATGATTGTGTTGTTGCAGTATGATACAAATTTGTAGGATATATCAATTATCAACCAAATGTGACACATTTTCGCAGAAGCAGAAGTCGTTTAGTGCACCCTAGGTGGTCATAATTCATAAGGGAGAGGGGGAGTGACACTGGAGAGTAGTAAGGTGAGATGGGGCCGGAGGACCTGCTTCAGATTAGATCCTCACAAAAACAGACTCGAGGAGGGATGGTATGATTAGAGACACAGACCTTAGGGAGGGTTTTTGGCTTGAGGAACCAGCCCCGCATCGAGTTCTTCCCATGAATTTTGGTGGAATTACCCTTCCCGATGCTTGTGCTAATTGTTACTTGCGAGGTATAAAGTGGTTGAGAACCAACTTATTCTATGCTACAAACCAAACAAAAAGTGAGGATTGAGAAGATGTGACCGCAAAATACATCATATCACACACACCTTAAGCTTAAGTGTATTGCATGGTGTTGATTTTGTTGTTAGCTTTGCCAGGAGAAAGCTACTTTGCGCATGTAACTATACCAAACTGAATCAATTCATGCTTCTCAGGTGGTTCCAGCCTGGCTTAGCTGCTTGCCTATAAAAGATGACAAGATTGAAGCTAAAGTTGTACATGAACAACTTTGCTCAATGGTGGAGAGGTAGGTTCATGACTGGAAATCTGCCGACAAGGATAATGCTTTTGCAGTTTATCATAACATTTTCTGCTTGCAGGTCGGATACTGAAATTCTCGGTCCTCAGAGTCAGTATCTTCCTAAAATTGTTTCAATTTTTGCAGAGGTAATGCATGAGCAATTGAATTTGAAATCTGTGATTCTGCTTATTTATTTTATTTTTCTACATATCCATGTAATTGTTCAGCTGTCATGAATGAATTCCTGAATGGTTTATTTTTCGATCTGTATATTCTGTAGGTTTTGTGCAATGGAACAGAACTCGCCACTGATGAAACTAGAAACAGGATGGTGAATGTCTTGAGGCGTTTCCAGCAGACTCTGCCTCCTGATTTTCTTGCATCAACGTTTTCCAACTTGCAACCGCAGCAACAGCTACTTCTACAGTCCATCTTGACGACATAGTTGTTTTTTCTGTCGCTGCAAGGTCTGGGCTTGTCATTTTTCTTGATGTTTTGTCAGCCAATTCTTTGTGTTGAATCTTTTTTCTGGGTGGGGTAATTTGTGAATGCATTGCTTGCTTCAACGAACTGGAAGCTGCCACCACACATGGTTTTGATATAGAGTGTATATTGTCTTGTATCCAAAATATGGTTTGAGATGTGCTGCAACAGAGGTGCAAGGGAAGTGGTGGGATTTATTGTTGGATGGGTTGGACATATGCAGTTTTGGTAATGAGATCATTATACATTTGAGTGGAGTTACTTTCTGCTTCTCTTCAATGCTACTGTTTGTTAAAATGTGCTCTGTTTCAAGAAGCAGAAGCTCCTGCCTTGGGATCATGTGTAATTGTAATTGGTTAAATATAAATGCTCACCTGCATTGTATAAAAAGCCGCTCTACCTCTGAGCATACCTTGGATTTGCTCGAATATAAGCTGGATCGTTCAAATGGCCTATTTCGTGTCGTTTTTCAACTTTTGGTTCACTGAATTTGTTCAGTGAACAAACCCTAAACCCTAAACCTGTGAACAAACCTCAGCAAGTAGCTAATATGTTCAGAGATAAAACCGTTGCAAATTGCATCTGGTAATATTCTGACAGTGGTTGCTTCGGTTGTTTTGACCTTCTCTGTATGAGTGGCATACAAAAAAGAATTGCGTTGGAATTGAAGATTCGCGGCGGTTGGGTCCCCAACCGAAATTGTTAATATCAATTAAGCCGTATCATGTGGACGCTGTATACCGTCTCACCCAATTACCAATAGCTAAATAGAAACTGTATACAAATCACAAAGCAGGTACACTCGTCACAGAAGAATCAATCATAACAAATTCGAAAGGTGCCTTTCAGAGTTTCAGATAACCTTCAGCTCTTCGTTGCAAAAAGTTCTGACATCAGCAATAAGCAAAGAATTGTTCGCGACAGGTTTACCTCCTAAAACACGGCTGGAATATGTCCATATTTTCCAGCTCCATGGCGGCTCCGCACCCGAAGACAAATCTGAAACCAACCCAAAAGTCGATGCCAAGATGCCATCTTCTTGACGTTGCTGCTGCCCCCAAAAAAGTGGTATTTTGTCGTGTTAGCGCAAGTAGCCCACCAAGCTCGACAAATTAATGCACTTTGACAGCGACAAACAAGGCATCTGCCCTGCTACGAAACAAGAGCTTTGCAAGCCATAACCTCTTGGAGTCATCTTGATTAGTATATAAAACTATTGCCAATGTGAGTGCTCTATCCGATTGCTCAATCAGCAGGTTGAACATAGTTTATGTGGTGGAATAACGCGCCACAATTTGACGAAGTTCGCCTTTTTGATAGGTGAGGTAGGCATGCCTCACCTAGCTTGAGCTTGAAGGAGTCCGTGATGTGGGCTGTGGCTATCAGCCGTGACGATGGCCTTTTCTCAACTGTAGATGTAGAAGAAAATAATGCCCTTTGATGACCGAGGAATGCAGGTTTGTTTATCCTTACATAGACCTATTTGATTAAACTAGCAGTGCCGTCTCTTTAGGTTAGAGGTATCAAGAAAGCTTTTGCCGTCACGCTTGCTTCAGTTTTAACAGGCTATGGAATTATTGCAAGTCTCGAAGCCAAGGAAAGATTCCCCAGGCTCTAGATTTGTCTCTTATTGCAAAACCACAACTTTAAGACTCTAGTTATTGTTCCTTGAACTTCTTAAGTGCCCGTGTTAAAACTAAAATGTGTTACAAGCTTTAGTACTTCAAACACATTTCAAGTTTATACCACCTATTTGCGAAATGGATTTTTTGTGTATCCATAATGAAGCTTATACCACCATTTGGCTAGTATGGCGTGATTCAAAAAAGTCAATCACCCCCTTCTATACTACACTAGAAAAAGGAGAATCAACCTTTCACACTTGTTCCTTTACAAAAACTCTCATGTCAACGAGAATTCATTGAATTCTAGTTGGACTCGACACTTGTCACTATACCCAGTAACTTTATCGTATGCCTCCAAAGAGACAATAACATTATCCACTTTTAATAAAGGCTTTGTTTAGTTTCCAGAATTCTCCTCTAATTTTCACTATGTAAAAAGAAGATTTCCATCACATCGACATACCGATACATGCATTAAGTACTAAATGTAGATGAAATCAAAAACTAATTACATAGTTTTGTTCTACTTTGCGAGACGAACATTTTAAGTCTAATTAATCAATGTTTAGACAATTATTACCAAATAAAAACAAAATACTACAGTACTGCATAGTGCAGTACAGTTGATTCGGGTGGTGCCGAATCCGGCATCTAAACAAACAAGGCCAAAGTTTTTCCTATCCAACCGACACTCGAATCCGAGCCAGATTCCGACACCCCTGTCCGTGTCAAAGTAACACTTTCTTTGAAATGCGTCTGAAGTACTATAAAGCTTACTCGAGTTGTCAAAAAAAAAAAAAAAAAAAAACTTACTCGTAAGCATTTAGTACTACGAAAAACAATGAGAAACAATTTTGGGCGGCTGAATATGTTATCGGTACAAAAGATGCTCTAAAAAATTGAAGGGCTCCCAAAATTGGACTAACAAAAGACAAAACTACATCATCCAATGACGGAGGAAGACTTGGTTGATAGCAGCATTTGCCAAGAAACAAGATAAACAAAGCACAAGTGGGCGTGGTTGATGAAAAGTTGATGTTCAGCCGTTTCTATCTTGTATCATAATCATCGTCGTCATTCTCTCTAATGCTGCCATATGGCGGGCTATGGAACACATCAGACCTGGTCTCATGTTAGTGGCTTTGACTAGAGAGGTAATTGTAAACTGGACAAGAACTAGTCCAATCAGTGTCCTGAAAGTTTTCAGTTATGGTAATGCATGTTGGTGTAGACGTTGTAATTTAAGTCACTATGAGAAGTAGACCCCCTTTGACTGATGCTTCCAAGCTTTACTTACCTGCTGATTTGGCATAGTAGTGGTGAGCATGTACTTACTGACCTCTAGTGTGCTTGTTGCCTACCGCCTGCAGGCATGGGTTCTAAAGTAAACTGAAAAAAGAATTTCCATTCTATTGGTTCATATGGTAAGTAGTAATATCTCATATTCAACAGACATTATAATGACAATCCAATGATAGAAAATGGGGGAAGTCAAAATAGTGGTCAGTGGTGATGCACTACAGCTACAAATTCCTCAATTTTGTTGATTGTATTCAGCAAAAACATAAACTAAAATACAAGTTCAGCTAGTTTGCTCACTGACAAAACAATGCATGAGGGCAAAACCGAAAAACAAACTGAAAGGACAAAAGGATGCCAACAAGATGCCTTATTCCCCAAACACTCACTTCCATTTCCATGACATGATCATAGGACGACCAGCATTTGACCAGCCCCATGACTGTAACCCCACTGGTTCCATTGCCAAGTGAGTGGATGGAGTGGATGCCTTGCAACAATCTGCAAACCCTGAAA
>JAKNSH010247837.1:0-14569 GCA_027790015.1 Cymbopogon flexuosus
GACCAACTAGGCTCAAAAGATTCCTCTCGTGATTTCGAACTAAACTGTGCAATTAGTTTTTTTTACCTACGTTTAATACTCCAGGTAAGTGGCTAAAAATTAATGTGATGAAGAGAGAGTAAAAAAACTTGAAAATTTAGATGGTATCTAAACAAGGCCGAAGGGGAAACTGTTTTTTGAATGCCCGCTACACGCCTAGTGCCTGTGCCTATACACCTTTCCAACTCAGTAGAGCGACAGCTCCTTGGGCGCTTCTGAAAAAAAAACAGGACCGCCGCGCACGAAAACCACTAGACGTCGTGCATACCAACATTTGGATGAGATGAGAATGAGACCTATCTGTTCATTCATGCAAGGCTGTCTGAAGAGGAGAGGATCCGAGGAGGAGCTGGAGAGGACCACAACCGATTTGGGTGCGATTTGGACGGGAAGGTTCCAATCACTCACACGACTCCCAACCAAGAGTGGTGTCCAGCTACGAGTACATGATTGATGCCAAACAAAAGTCGCCATTGACAGACAGACATGGAGCCCCAAAAGAAATCCCTTTTTTTTTTTTTGACAACACAAAAGAAATCCCTTTGACTGCCCACCACTCACGACCTCGGAATTCTCTAAATGGAAGCTTTACCTGTATTCTTCTCCCGTCACAAGCGATGCCGATCGATGCCACCAAAGCTGGGCACGCCATGGAAGAACGTAGTACTAGTTCTACAACAGAGACTAACACAGCCAGCCTGAGAGCCTCGCGTCTTTCGACGCAAGGTCGACATTGGATGGTGAGACTGAAACGGAAACGAGGCCTCGCTTTCAGTGACAGCAAGGGTACAACGCAGACCTGGGACTCGCTGATTCGGCAAAGGGTTATTTACGTGTCACGAGTTGTCTGTAACCTCCTGTCAGGTGCCGACACGCAACCCAAAGGCAGGCAGGCAGGCATGGATGGATACATCTAACTGCAGATCGAAATCAAAACTGCCGCTAGGCTACATGTCGCCCTCTGCGACGAAAATTACATCCTAAAACAGGCCAGATGCCAATCCACACCAGGTTCCCGTCCACCTAAACTAGGATGACTTACTTTGGCACCTACCATACCATTAACATGAGCAGCACAGGCAGCAGCTTTGTGCCTCGCTTTTGCACTTGGAGGCTGGCTCACTCACACTACAACATTGCCAGGTAGATGCCAGGCGAAAGATTTCCTTCCACTGTTCCGCCAGCAGGAGAGGACGGACAGCTTAGCGTCAATACCTGTAGCCACTCTCGGCAGCATATTTGCTCCTCATGTAGGGATCGTACTTGGGATCACTGTAATCAGCAGGCTTCGCTTCCGCGGGCTTTAGATCGGGATGGGTGGCCCCATAGGCGACCTCCCCGCTCTTCTCACGGTGGTGACGGTGGCGGAGTCTGTCCTTTGGGACCTTGGAACCAGCTGGTGCAGGCTCAGAGGTGCCGTAGAAGTCTGCGTATTCCTGCCTCTTGGAGGACCTGTGCAGCTTGCTTGACAGGGTTGAGTCCCTGAACTTGGATGACTTGATGCTCTTCTGGGCCTTCGTTGCTGTCTCAGTTACAGCGTTAGGAGCATGGACTGTCTCGGGCCTCATTGGCGTGCTGCTGAGCTTCTGCGCTGTTGGGGTCTCCTCTCTGTCCTCGGGCATCACCAGCCTGTCCCTGAGTGGAGTGAGATCTGTTTTCTTCTTCCCTTGTTGCATGCGTTGAGGGATGACACTGAGAAATAGTTTCCCCACTCCCTCAATAGCAAGTTTCAAGAGATCAGCAATAAGTGTCCCAAGGGATGGCCATCCAGCTCCTGGTTCCTCTTTCAGGCTCTCCACAACCAGAGGTGGCTTCCCAATTGTGCTGCTCTCATGCTGCTCGTTTTCAGGTGCCTCTACCTGCAATGGCATCAACAGAAACAAATTGAGAAAGAACAAGGTGCTATTTAATCATTACTAGGAATACTGCGATGCCAAGCTTCAAGGAGATTACAAATATGCATATTCAAGTGGAAAAATCTATGTAAAAATGGACAATACAGAGCCAGCATATACAAATAACTACCTTCGCGGAGCCTGAGAATCCAAATCCATGTTGTAAACCAGAAAAGATATATCCAGCCACAACAGCACCAATGACCAATATGAGATCTGTGTAAATAAACAAAACAATACTGATGATAAAGTATGGAACTGAATTTCACCAATAGTAGATCAAGAGGGTGTTTGGATTGCGCCCTGCCAAGCAGATGCCTGGGAAGTGGGAACGCTGCCTGGGCCAGCCACTCCGGTGGAAAGCAAACCAAACAGGCCCTTGTACATGGACAAGTGAATTACTAACCATCAATACTGATACATTTGCCAAACATAATCAGCATGAAATTAATCACGAATCAAGTACATGGAAAATTTGAAGGAGTAATGAAAAAGCTCGATATTCAGATAACTACATGTATGGTATCCAGCGATAAAAGAATTTATGGTAGACAAACAGAACTAAGAACTCTGACAAAGAAGCCAGGATTTTTGCAGATAAATCTCAACATGTAAGATACAGGGATATGGTAAATCTAATGAGCCCAAGTTACTGTCCACTAATACTTTCAGTGTTAAAATCAAAATATAGCTTGTGCCTATGACCTCTTTGATACCAGTCAAAACAGACGTCAACGGAAAGAATGGTTTAACATGTTCTTCTAAAAGGATGAGAAAGTAATCATGCCATTGATGCCATCAATGCTATTCTAAAAGGGAGAGAAAGTGGTCTTCTCATCTATGTTCTTCTAAAAGGGTGTGAAAGGGATATTGCATCTACATCATGACTAATTAAAGTAGATCAGAAGAATTTTAAAAGGTGAATATTTATATGTATAAAAGAATCTCAAATAAGATATTTCACAACCAAGAGACACATTAGTGCAGATGTTATCCCAATTTTCATAAACTGATCCATCAGGATCATTAGTCTATCCATCAAGTAAGGCATGGAAAGATAGCTTTACAGCATCAGAAACAAAAGGAAAAGGAGAAGGGGACCAATACGGCAGTACTACCAATTCCTTGTACCTCATATACTAAACGGCACATAAGCACTACCAGAATTCTCCTTTTACTTTGCCTTTTAAGAATTTACACAGTGCAAAATGTTCTTCTCACATCTACTTGAATCCTAGACCCGCAACAAAATTATGGTGACAGCATACAGGTGTTAGTTAGCTTTATGGCAGAGCATTGGAGAGTTATACTTCTGGCATGTAAGGAATGAAGTGTACCATTTCTAACATGGATCATACAGTACTATGTCCAGCATTTACCAGGCACGGTTTATAAGTCAGCATCTGACTTTTGCATTCTTGATTTGTTCACCCTTATAATGTAACTCCAATCATGCCACCTCAGTTCTAAAAGACATTCATAGTCTGCATGTCTGATACTTCCGTATAGGAGGTCTTAAGCGCGTGACCAGCCTATTGAAGCCAAGAAAGTATAATCTAGTGGACTTGAATAAAAAATCACAAAAGGGAAAGATGTAATTGTAAATACAAAGTAGTAGAAAAGGATTTTACTATTCTTTCTGTTTAAACCCTATGTTTAGTATCATGGACAATAATTCAGTACAGGACCATGAAAAGACATAGGCACAAGCACTGACAGATTTTTACTTCTGTTCTACAACCAACCATATCAGCATGAGCCCTCAAGGACCTCATCACCTCAAGAACATGACAATTGATGACTTGGATAGTTACCTTCCCTCATAAAAAAATGTCTATATGTACTGTATAGGAAATAGAAACACATGAAAGAGAATGTACCTGAAGATAGGAGTGCAGAATCCTGGTACGTACAGTCTTCTTGCGGAAGAGAAATCTTCCTAAGGGCTGCATTTCCACGGTCAATAACCAGAAGAGAGCACATTTTCTTCACATACACCACATCAAAATCTGTAGAGAACTTTGCATCTTCGCTGGGGCCATCCCTGTATCCTGGGATATTTGATTTCCCACCCGCAATGGTGGTCACTCCTGAACAGAATTTTCATTCACCTACTGTTAACACTTAACACACAACTATTGCATGAAGTGTATATCTATTTAACTACCGATCACCTGATTCTCCAATCTTCCGAATTGCCAAGTTTGCTGTATCAGCAACATAAACATTGCCCATATCATCCACAGCAACGCCTGTGGGGCGCTTGAATCGGGCATCACTTGGTTTACCATCTATATGACCGGAATGCCCCTGGAAAGAACCAGCGACGAGTCTTCCCCTGCTATCTGCAGAGGACCTTATTATCAATCCACACTGCTGGACTTATGTTTACAGCATTTATATCATACTTCTTTAAGCATTGATGCATGTTTCAGTTTTGTTTGTTTCCATTTTACCTGTCCATGGCACTTCCCTAAATATGCATACTATTAATTAAGTGGAGACCAGAACTTCACCTATATGATGCAATCATAACCCATCATCGTTGTACGCATGACCAAGACATACAATGAAGGCGCAGGGAGTCTTAAGAGCAGACTGATATTACATTTGGAAAGACCAGTTATTAAATCATTGCTGGTAACAGTGTAGCCTTAGTATGCACGGATATTATCACTAGCATGCCAAAGAAAGCTGGCTCAAAAATGCTATTGCTCTTTAGTCCTCTAACCCATAATCATGTTGACTGAGTTGTGCCTAAAAAAGGACCAAGCAAGTGGCAGGAAGAGAACATACACTCAGAAAGTGGCGGGGTTATCCGCACAATGTTGCTATGGGCCGAGTCGACTGCAAGGAGCTCCCCGCCCTCAACAGGAGACACTCTGATGGTGTGCGGCGTGACACCAAGCTTGTCACCCTCAACAAGTGTCTCTACAAAGTAGCCGCTCTCAAATTGCAGCGATACACCCACGTGGCCATCTGCCAAAATAGTCGAACACCGTGAGCAAGAGACAGAACAACAGCACA
This sequence comes from Cymbopogon flexuosus, assembly GCA_027790015.1. Classification (NCBI taxonomy): domain Eukaryota; kingdom Viridiplantae; phylum Streptophyta; class Magnoliopsida; order Poales; family Poaceae; genus Cymbopogon; species Cymbopogon flexuosus. The sequence goes on from JAKNSH010247837.1 coordinate 4,962, forward strand.
AATATCAGCAGCTGCGGCAGCGTATGCGTATGATCAATGGCTTAGGCACAATGTGCAAAAATACAAACCAGTTAAGCCTGCCACAATGAGTAAAAATACAAACCAGTTAAGCCTGCCACAATGAGTAAAAATACAAACCAGTTAAGCCTCTGCTAGATCTGGACTCGGCTAAGACATTCTAAGCACAGGACGAGCAAACTTCAGAATCATTTGTTTGGCCATGTTGGGGTTTGTTTTGGTGGTTTAGCAAGTTATTATCTCATCAATACAGGGCCAGCTGAACTGAAGGCGAATAACACTGAAATAATTATCAGTGAGAAACTCGAAACATGTCGGAGCTCGTCCCCATTGAGAAGACGGTTTAACACCACCACCCCTCCTTCCCATTATCTCCCCTTTTGTTGTGCGCTCCATTATTCCCCACTCATCCTATTCTTCTCGGGAAACATACACTAGTCGCTAGTTTAGTGGAATCGAGTTCATCAATCATCTGTAATTATAATCATAATCATAATAGAAGCGGAAGCCGTCCGCGTCCTACAGCAGCAATCGCCAGCGAGCAACGAAATCGAAAAAAAACCGCAGGTCCCTCCTATCGCGCGAGAAATTCCGCAGGCGGGCGGACTAGGGGAGCGACGGCGGCGACTCACCGGCGTACTGGGCGTGGCCGGGCAGCTTGGGCCCGTGCGTCGAGGGGCCCCCGGCCCGCGGCCACCTGACGACCGACGACAGCTGCTTCACGATGCTGCCTGCGGCACACAAAGCAGTAGTACGCATTAATAGAAGAAACTCGGGATCGAATCGCCCCTCTCGGGCCGCATTTTAACAGGGGGCGGCGGCGGCGGCGGCGGCGACGACGGGCGAGCGAACCTGTCGGAGCGGCGAAGGCGGCCGCGCCGGGATGGAACCGGAAGGCGGCGGCGAGGAGGAGCACGAGCAGGAGCGGGAGCGGGAGCGGGGATCTCATGCTGACAGCTGTGGACTGTGGTTGGGGAGAAAGCGAGAGGCAAAGGGGCCTTTTCGCTTTCAGACGGGCGTAGGCGGACTGCGGAGGCCTCGGTCGGTGACGGTCTCGGTTTCTTTCTCTTGCGCTTGTGCTCCGCGAGCGCGTGCGTGCAGTGCGACTGCCAAGTCTTGTGTCGTGCTTGTGCACTCTCGTACGCCGCGGACCACTGCAGCGCCGATTCCGCTGCCGACTGCTCTGTAGCATGTGGAAGCCCGGCGATATATGCGGCGGCGGCCGTACTTTGGTGTTGGTGTTTATTAAGGCCAGCTGGGTTATTATAATTAGGATTATTACATATAGATAATGCAATAGACATAGAAATATAAAGAGCAAAATTTTTATGCAACACAGCTCTTTTAAATACTCCCTCCGTCTCAGATTGTAAGTCATTCCAAAAATCTTGGAGAGTCAAAATTTTTCAAGTTTCTTTATTACTTATATTTTCATCGTATACATATTTTATATCACAAATTATTATAGTTTTCTCTGAAAGTTTTGGTTAAACTCGAAAAGGTTTGACTCTCTAAGATTCTTAGAATGACTTATAATTTGAAACGGAGGGAGTAACACTTAGAGATGTTCTAAAACTAGAAATCATATTGTCTTAATTTTCTACTATATATGATGAATTTTTAAGATATGAATAAAAAGAATCAGGTGGAGAACTTATATGAAAAAGATAGTAATTTCTATTGGACATTATTTGTTTCTATCGATTAGATGAACACGGGTTTCAGGCATCCAGAGGAATTCAATGGGCCAAAAAAGATCAACAAAGCCCAACTTTTCTGAACAACCACAAGAGTTGGGCCTTTGGGGCAGGAGGACATAGTACTTTTTTTTCTAAATCATAAGCTCGTAGTCTTGCATACAATACAATACATTTTTAAAAAAAGTAAATTAAGTAAATATTTAAATCATGTACTATGTATATGTATCTGGACTAAAACCAGTTAAAGAGTTTTCTTCTTAAATTGTGGTTTTCTTTTAAACAAGTTTTGCAGAATCTGAACATTTTCTTAGATAATGGAAAAAAAATCTGATGCGCTCTCCGAAAAAAGAAGCATCAGCAAAAGATATAAAAAGAAAACACACCCACCACTAAAACATTAAATCTATATATAAATGGGAAAAACAATAAAACATAGAATATCCTATATTTCAGCACAAATTTTAAAGTCATAATTCAATGTATTGTAAGACGGAGGTAGTAGACCAAAAAAAAGTTATATTTTATAATTTCTATATCTATATATAAACAGCAAATACGCACAAATGTGGGAACTAAAAATACTAGCCCATCAACAACACACCTAATAACTTTATGGAAAACATATATTCTAAAAAGATACATTAATTATTACTAATTACAAGCATGTCCTCGTGAAAAAGTCAAAAAAAAAAAAAAACATGTCCTCATGCTGCAACAGAACATATACATTATTCAGTAGCAGAAAGGAGAAAGGAAATGTAAAGCATTGTGGAATCCATTATTGCTCGATAGCTAATGTAGAAGAAACGTCTATCCATAAGTCGTTCCCCTACAGACGTTCCCCTACAGATTGGGCTTGAGACAACCTTATTTCAAACAAATCATAAAGCCTACACTAGGCATCAGGTGTAATGAAACAGAAAATGATTGTAGATTATCTCGGATTGAACAAGGGACTATTGTATGTATGTATTGTGAAACTGAGAAAAGTGAAGGCGAACCCGCCTACACCCGCCAAGTTCAAATTGCACAAATGCACATACAGACGCTGAGGACCTCGATTCACACTCTGGATCATACGGATGGGTTCTCCAGAATAGCAGGGACTGGCTTGTTGTAGCTACCCACCAGAAATCTTAAATTGTGCTTCCAATCTGTCAACCCGCGCACCTGGATCTTCTTAATGCTGGTTCTATGCAAATCTGCAGGGGAACGATTTATAGGATAGAGGTTTCTTCTACATTTTTTTTTTTTGCGAGTGAGGTTTCTTCTACATTAGTTATCAAGTCTAATGGTTTCCACAATGCTTTACATTTCCTTTCTCCTTTCTGATACTGATTAATATTCCAGCATAACAGTGGGAGTACCCAACAGTGAATTGTCCATTTGGCACTAATGAACATGCACTGTAATCAATTATAGTTTGATTTAAATATTAAAAAATAAAAAAGCTGGAACATAGGTCTAGTAAGTTTAGTAAATCGAGCTGCAAGTATATTTAACAAAGGATCAACAAAGCAAACCCAACAGGAGCCACCACCAACAAAGAGAATGGTAATGATAATAATAGTAAAAGGAGATCAAAGTAGCAAAGGATAAGACTGACAACAAAACTGGGGTTTAAGTAAGCCTTTAAGCTGATTTTTCTTAACTGAAATGGCAGGTACATACTGATGCATGAAAATCTGGCAGGGATTTAAAAAGCCGGCCATGCTATATTATTCTTAATATGCAGGAAAACCCATAACTTGAAGACTTGAAGAGGACCTTTCAATTTTAGATTCCAAAAGGTTCAGCCACAATTACCTCCAAGCAGCAGCAGCAGCAGCACCACCACAAATATAAAAAACAAAAGGAAAAAAAATCCCCCTCCTTTCTGTTTCTGATCTACTCTTTCCATCCCAAATTATAAGTGATTCCAATAATTTTAGAGAGTCGAAGCATCTCAAGTTTGATCAAATTTATATGATAGTAAGATAATAATATTTATTTTGCCAATTAAGTATCATTAGATTCTTCATTAATCATATTTTGATAGTATACATTAGATTCTTCATTAATCATATTTTGATAGTATACCTATTTGATGTCACAAATCTTTGTAGTTTTCTCTATAGTTTTGGTCAAAATTGAGATACTTTGACTCTCAAAATTCTTGGAATGTCTTATAATTTGGAATGAATGGCATAACAATGAACCAATACACAAATAATATGCATGCAGCATGCGCATGTGATGGTTCACTTACATCCTGGTTGATGAGCACAAGAAATATCCTCCCAAGTCCCAAGGCCCAAGCACTAAACTCTTTGAATGCATCTTTTGTTCCACTGTCGTCTGTGCCATGAAACAATTAACAGTAGTGGTATTGAACCAGCAGGCAGCAACAGTGTTACAGTAACAAAAGTATGAAATAACAGGCATACAAGTAATGATTGCAGAATGAAATAATGACGGGAGCTGTTTGTCATTGATAAGATTACAACCTAAAAGCAACACTCAAGGTTATCCGTATCATCTCTAACATCAAAAGGAAGCTCACAACTAAGGACACTGGTGGGTGGAGCTAGCCAAAAAACTGCGGTGGTGCACTATAGTGAATAATTTTTGTCCAAAGGGAAAATATATTGTCAAAACAAGACAATCACCAATTAACCATGGAAAGTTTGATTTAGCCAGTGCCTGTGCACCACCTAGAAGCAACATTCAGATCCATTAGTCGTGATCCCGGCCAGAATTAGGAAGGAAGCTTAGATGTATTTAGCTCCTCACTGCAGGGGGAAACCTTAAATGTTACTGTAATATCCATTATCAAGAAAAGGCATAAGGAAACAAACATTTAAGAGGTATAAATGTGACAGGGATTGTTCTGTGAAGAACATGACAAAATGACATGAAGCAGGAACATATGATACAAGCTATTAAAGAATCCATTATTATCAAAATGCATAGGAAACAAACACTAAGAGGTGTGTTGAGTGAAAAGGGTTGTTCCGCAAAGAAGATTTTTCAGATCATATAACAAAACTGCTGTGGGATAACAATCAACACAAATTCCTTTGTACATATGCATGATGTTGTGGCAACCATGTACTCGGGTCAAGCAGTTAAATCCTAGGGTAGGCTGGTGAGGAGCAATGCTGCTAACTGAGGACTTTGAAAGAGGGATGTACAAAGACAGATGTAATAATTAACAACATTGACTATAAATTTTAAGGCTCGCTCTCTTATGCTGATAGTCGTGACTCATGCAGGAATGAGCCAACAATCTTCAATTGCACACACACCTCTTATGTCATGAGTGGCCAACTGCCTTCTCACCAAATGTCAAGATAATATACAAGTACTTATTGGATCTAATTCACTGCAGAGAGGGAAGAATACGATTTAACAAAGAAATTCCAAGCGCACTATTCACGTACCCTTTCTCTCAAAACTATAATTTAAATTTCATATTGATAGGGAACAGTTGTCCCAGTGACCAAAGGGACACCAACATTAGCATCAACATGTAGTCACGCTTCATCAGTCAGATCTTGAATCTCTCTCTCTCTCACGCACAAAAAAAATCATCCATCACTCAAAGAGTTCACTGTGTATACATGTTTCGAGGTCCGTATTTGATATTAATGCTGACATTGATTAGAGTTACAGAACTGCAGGAAAGAGAAGCACATAATTTATTTAATTGAGTCTATAACACAGCTAGAACAATTGTCTGTAAAGATAGCTGCCATATAGTTCAGCTGCATAACCTGCATAAGATGGAGGTGCTCTTTTCACAGAAATTTTATGCCTTTCAAGTAAGGTGCATAAAAACATGTCGATCCAAAGTCTGGTCTTTCTTCTGTCATCAATAAAAACAAGTATGCCTTAAAAACTTGGCATAGTTTAGTTTCATCTACGAAGATCCAGTGAGTATATGACCAGTCAGATTACCATCCCAAAGCTATTGAAATTCCCAAATTACAAGTATTAGTTTTAAGAATTTTGGTTTTCAATAACATTCATGGAAATGAGAGGATGGGGGAACCAGCCAGACAAATACCTTCAAAAGTTGTGCCTGAACCATGATCTTTTTGTGTTTCTTTGTTTCTTGTCTCTTTTGGGTTTCAGCTCTAGCCTACCCCAACTTGCTTGGGACAAAAGGCTATGTTGTTGTTGTTGTTGATGATGATGATGTAATGGAATTGTGAGAAATCAGGCCAGGTGCAGGAAGTAAGTTCCAAGGAAACATTCTGGTGCTGCCACATCTATGCACAGTATCAAGTGGGTGCAGGAAGTAAGTTCTCCAAGGAAACATTCTGGTGCTGCCACATCTATGCACAGTATTGATTGCTAGTTAATTTTATGAGCACAACATTCGATTAACACTTGGGATCAAATTCATTAGAAGGTTGGCAGGAAGAGAAGACAATGCATCAAGGCGAACCAAGCAATGACTATACACAGCGAAAAGAAAAGGAGACCGTACCTGGGTGGGAAGTAGCAGAAGACACTGGCCTGGTTGAAGGTGCATCCTCCTTGCGGTGGATGTGACATGTGGGTGAATGTGTCGTGATGCCATTATATGAGTACGTGAGGGCCACCAGCCACAATATCTCATCCTAGTTCTGGTCTTCAGAGCAGCAGCTTGACACATTCTGCTGGCACGGCCCCCATCTTGGCCACCACGGTCACCGCACCTCCCATGGAGAAGTCCATCACCAGACTTGACGGTGAACTCACACGGCTCATCAGCCTCCCCTCCTTTCAGTTCAGTGCTGACAGCGTGGTGGACTCAGCTCCCCAGCGATGATCAAAATCAGAGACAGATGGGGATTAGAGGTTCCTTTACTCCTCTTTTGAGTGATGGACAGATTTTTGGATGTGAAATCCACTTGAATCCTGTCTCTTCGAGAAAGGTCTAACACCCCTGCAAAAATGTCATGTACATTTGCACAAGACTCATATGATGTTAGCAGAAATCCAAATCTAGAACTGAAGAACCTTCCTCAAGAGTCAAGAGATCCATCTCTTTTTCCTTAGAAAAATAGTTTGGTCATGACCTACAGAAGGATTTGGATTTACATTTCACATTGATAGGATACTATTGCCTCAAATGATCAAAGAAACAGCAACATGTACATGTATTCGTACTTGAAGGATTAGATCTAGACATTAAATATAGTATTCAGCACACTCTGTTTACATTTACAAGAGTTTTCTTTTGTTGCAATGACTATGTTCTTTCTTGTGAGATTCATCTCCAGGAAAACTTTTTCCTTTTTCTTTCCCCAATAATTTTTGTGAAGTTCTTCAGGCTCAGGAGTTCTTGCTTGAGCATCCCATTTGAATGGTCTGGACTTCAACCAAAGGATCTGAATCTATTCATATAAATCCATATGCACATCATTTCAATGACCCTTTCATCTTGCGCTCAAAATTGTGACCATACCGGCTTGCCAACCGTTGGAGTTGATCGTACCCAGAAAGAACTCCAGCTCCTGCCAGCCCTGAGAGAATATTTGCACCAACACCTCTGAATAATGTGAAGAACCCTTCGGTTGAAACTATCAGTTTTACTGCATGGAAACCGTTTTTATATTTAAATGGTTGTCCTGAAGTCAACATCATTCTACGACGGACCGTGTCGAATGGATAGGCACATGCCCCAGAGAATGTAGTTATTGCCCAGCCCAAGGCAAAACTGGCGAAGAAATTTCCCTGAATAGCATCAAAAACAGAAGTTAAGGGTGCCATATAGAACTTAGCAGGAAACTCCTGTGATAGTCATACTACTTCAAGAGACTGTCAGTACCTCCAATGGGCCTACTAGAACTAGAGGCTTCATGCTATCATAGATACCAAAATATAGGCCCCGGTACAAGGTGATTCCCATAATAGACACACTGAAACCTCGATATAGTCCAGACATGCCATCGGTTGCAAGTGTCTTCTTGTAAACATCCAGCAATCCCCTGAACTGGCGTTTGGTTCCCCGTGATTCAATTGCATCAGTAGCTAGCCTTGTTCTTGCATAATCTAGATGGTATAGAAGCAATGATGTTGTAGCTCCTGCAGCACTGCCAGAGGCTACATTTCCAGCTAACCACTTCCACTTTCCATCTTTCTCCCTGTCATAGCCAAAGAAGCTTTTGAAGTAGCCCCTGAATGCAAAGTTAAAAGCCTGCACAATGTAAGTTTCATTTAGGTTTGATTGTTTGTCATGAAGGGACAAACAGATTCATTTTCCGGCCTCAGCATCTTTAAAGAAGTGGTCTCAGTTCACACTTAATACAGAGTTTAGCTTGCGCTATGTCACACTGAACTCTACGTGCAAAACACATATAAGTGACAAGTTCAAATTTATTGACAAAGCATACACGGGACATAAAGAACTATATCACCACCGCCTCCGGTGCGACACACATAGATAATGTAACATTAATCACAGTTAGACAAACTAAAGAAAACAGCAGCACATGCTCATGTAACTGTCCGATAACACAGCTCACATAATTGGCTGTAAAGATAGCTGCCATATAGTTCAACCACATGACCTGCATAAGGTTGGAGGATTGCTCTTTTCACAGGAATTATAAGCCTATATAGTAAAATGCATAAAAACCTATAGATGCAAGTGCTGAGTCTGGTCCTTTTTATGTCATCACTAAAACTAAGTATGACTTAAAATTTGGACTACTTTGTTTCTGAACACGCACAAGAGCTGTGTGTCATTATTTTAAAAATTGAGAAAGAAAAATAATGGGATAGAGCTCTAACAAACACGCACCTCACACTCTCCTTAAACAGGCCTATTTTCATTTATGAAGATTCACTACATCAAAGTGCATTGCAGATGTGAATCATTGAATTGTATATAGAGAGAAAGCACTCCTTTTTCATATTACCAAACCATTTCTCTTTCCAAACTGTTTTAGCAAAATGCACACAGCTTTATTTGCAACGAAAATGATGGAGAGCGAGACAAGACAACACCTTTAGAATTGTTTGTTTCTCTCTTTTCTGTGATGGAAAGGAATTGTGAACAATGGAGGCCGTAACAAACATGTGAGTTCTGGCCCTCTGAGTCCCCTAAGAAAAAAAGAATTCTGGATTTCTGGCTCTGTAATTTCTGCACTCAGGAACTGATAATCCAAGCATAGCATTGATTGCTAATCAAATTTGTGAGTAGGGCATTCGATTTGGAGTCGGTGTCAAATTCATAAGCACCTTGGCAGTACGAGAAGGCAATGCTGCACATATATATGCAATGCAGGCGCACCAAGGAAAAGGAGAAAAAAAAACAGAGACGGACCTGGGTGGGGAAGTAGCGGATGACGTTGGCCTGGTTGCCGCGCCAGAGCGCGGCTGGGCCTTCCTCGCGGAGGACGCGGGCGAAGGCGTCGGCGATGCCCCTATAGGGGCGCGTGAGGGTGCCCCGGCGCAGCATCTCCGCCTGGTTCTGCAGCAGCAGCTTGACGCGCTCGACCGGCGCGGCCCCCGTCTTGGCCACCACGGCGGCCGCGCCGCCCATGGCGAAGTCCGCCGCCACGCTCGACGGCGACGGCCTCCCCTCCTCCTGCTGCCGCTCGTCGGGCGCGGCGGCCATCACTGGATGGCGGCGGTTGGTGGCGGTGGTGGCTTGGTGGGAAGAGACGGATTTGTTTTCCGCCTCGAAGATCAATCTGACGTGGAAAGAGACGGATCGTTGGACGCCAAATAATGAGAAATCAGACGCGCCGGAACATTAACCCCTAAAGTATCAGCCAGTGTCCTGCACCTTAACTTGAACTATGAAACCGTCTGTTTTACACCCTGAATCTTTTAAAACTATTTAAATTACATCTTGGAGCAGTTTTGGACGACGGTTTTGCTACAGTAACCACGGGTTTGCTACAGTAACGG